>SZWC01023559.1:2500-12692 GCA_023375785.1 Penium margaritaceum | reverse complement strand
TCTATTCCAATTGGAGATGATGTGGAACGGTAGCGTACGGACCATTTTTATAGTAAAAAATGGTTGTTAAATGTTTATCGGGTGCTTTGGGCATTCAAGGATCAAGTTTCAAGCAGCCAAAAGCCCGAAAAATACAATGGGCTAGAGTGTGGTTTGGCTTTAGCTTGGAAAATAATCCTTGGTTGGATTCGAGGCGAAAGGAGTGTTGCGATGGGAAATCCATCGCATCACTCCTCCTCCACTCTTATAATGATGGTAGGGTCCTGTTTTTAGCGTGGAAATGCCACGTGGAAGAAGTAGGATTAGGTCGCATGTTTACAAAGATTTTGTATGTCGATTATGTCTATTCGTGGCACTGTTTCGCTTAGCAAAAATGGATGAGGCGACCATTCACTCCCTCTTGTGAGACGAGTATTTTGAGGGCCTACATTTTGGTTCAGTAGTAAGTTGCAAAAAAGACCACGTTTGTTACATTGGCATGAGAGCCGGAGCTTCTAGGAGAGGAAAAAAAGGGGAGTGTTGAAAACAGTTGAACATCAGATCTTTAAATCGACGGACGTCACTCGACCACTAAAAGTGCAAGAATTTTTTGGCCGTTCGTCCAAAAGCTGCATGATCGATGGAGCAAGTTAGGGCTCTCAGTGTTGAGAGCGAGCTCATGGGAGAGCTCATGCCCCGATTTAAAAAAAAAAAAAAAAGAATGAGGCCGAGGGAGTCACCAAATGCCGCCCGACCGGCTACGTTGGACCGAGCTTGTCAAGAGGTTGTCAAGAGCTCGTCGAGCCGAGAGCCAGGACGAGACGGGAGGTGGGGGGGTTTCACTCCCCCACTACACCACCCTCTCATTAGAATGCCCACACGGAGAGGAGAGGGACAAACCCCCTGATTCACCCCGCCTTACTTGGCGCCGACAACGCTAAGGGTGAAGGAGAGGGCCTACCCCCCCTTCTCCCCCTCGTTCATGATGTCGAATGCGCCAAGGGGGAGGAGGGGGGAAGGCCTTCTCTCCCCCTCATCCAGGGCACCGACAATGCCGAGGGGGAGGAGAGGGATGACTTCCCCCCTCTCCCCCTTGTCCATGGCACCAAGTGCGTCAAGGGGGAGGAGAGGGCCAAACCTCCCTCCCTCTCGTTCATTGCACAGACAATGACAAGGGGGAGGAGAGGGACAACTGCCCCCCTCTGCCCCTCGTCCATGGCACCAATGGCGCCGAGGGGGAGGAGAAGGGCGAGCTCCCCCCCTCTCCCTGTTTTCCATTGTGCCAACGATGCAGAGGGGGTGAGCCTCTCCCCTTTCTCCACCATAGAAGAGGGAGGAGAGGAGACGGCCTCCCCTCTCCACCCACCCTTCTACTGTCATGTGGGGTGACGGCCCAAGGGGAGGGAGAGGGTAGGCGTTCCTCTCTTCACCCTCCCTCGTGAGCCTCATTGCGCAAGGGGGAGGCAACAGGACGATTTCCTGAGTCCTCCCCTCACATGGGCCCACAGTCGAAGAACAAAGGAGGATGGGAAGCTTCCTCCTTCCTCCCTCTGGAGTAGAGGGAATGGCCACACGCATACCTTGTATGATTCAGTGCTTCAGTTGAGAGCGTGTGCGAGTGGCGTAGCTGGTTACAAGTACGAAGTACATGTGGGAGGTGGGGGTTTTGAATAGCATGGATGCTTCTTACATTTTTGCCGGAAAATCCTTCGGTTTTGGACCTAGTGGGTTCCACATAAAACAAAGGGTGGTTCCTTAGTTTGGCGTCTGTTTCACACGCTATAAAAACCTATTTGAACCTTTGACCGAGTCCAAATTTAGGTTCAATAAAAACAACTTGTTTCAAAAGGTTAAAAATCTGTAAGTGAAACCCGCACTAGAGACGAGGATGATTTCCTCCATTGGACCCAGGGTCTGGCCTTATTGGAGGTGGGTTCACCATTTTAAAAAGCGACATGGAGGTCATCCTAGGCTTTAAAATACATTGAGGTGTTTCTCAAATATTTTTCTTCAATATTTTCGTGTTCATAGAAAAAGGGAAGACCGAATGTATTGCTAACACAACAGCAGGTGATGCTTGGAAGATTACAAGGGTGAAACGAAAAATGCACCTCATGTGCTATAATTTTGTTCATTTTCCAAAGATCCTCAAGTTGATGAATTCTATGCTAACCGTTTACAAAAATGTTCGAAATGGTGAAAACGTTTGTGGTCGAATCCGAGTGTGTTGTCAAGTATACCCTTGGTTTTGACACAATAATCTGAAAGCTCTAGTTGGGATTTCCCAAAAAGAAGTAGTTTTGATTTTATTTTTCTTTTCTGTTTTGAAGCACAATAGGAGAAAAATTGGCATTTTCCATGTCCTGAATGGAACTCCCTTGGAAAAATTTTTATGAGAGAAATGTAGAAAAAAAGTCAATAATTCAGAATTAACCTCAAAGTTTGGGGTATTGCGTGAGATAACCCGTAAGGGGTGATCGTCGAGAGCCCACATGGCTCAACACAGGTCGTACATGCGCTAAACAATTTTGTTTACACAAAAGAGCCACTACGGCAAAAGGGTGCAAAACCACGACGACGACGTACATCGAGACAAGTTCTCGATCTTCAATATTTAGAAAAGAAAGCATTGTACGTGCTCTTACCACTCGACAACTCACCTACTTGTCGTAGCAATGCAAAATGTGCGGAAAGCACAAAACTAGTTTCAATTTCACGGTTTCACAGGCATAGACCACATCATTGACGTAAGGGCCGATTGCACTTCGCGCAACAGCAAAAGTTTTGGTTGCAAAATGTTTTCAGTGTCGAACTCATCAGTGGAAAAACTGCCAGTTGCACTTTAATTACGGATGCTAGATGCATCCATGATGCTAGTGTAGAATGCATTACTTATGGTCTACTGAGGTATGACCAAAACAAATGCAAATTGTGTATACACATGGGTGTCGATTATACCAAGAACGTTAGATAAGTCATCTGTGAATAGATTTGCAAAAACCAAGAATGTATGTACCGATCCCATTGAGAACACAAATGTGATGGGTGAAATCCATGCATGATGATCGATTGACACGTGTCGGTTACACTTGAAATATGAACAGCATGGAAAATGTAGTCGTCTCATTCACGCAAGTGCCTAGGAACAATTCCCATGAGCATTGAATGTATGAATGACAAGTGAGGTGACAAAACCGCGTGTTCATGCGTCGTTGTCATAACACTAATTGCACAAGTGTCAAATGCACCGTTGTCATAAACGCGGATTGCGTAACTGACAAAATTTGCGGGTTGCACTTTTGTCATGGGTGCCGAATGCACCACTAATATGAGTGGCGAACAAACTGTGGCCATGAATTCTGGTTGGACTAGGTATGCTAGTGTTGATGGTACAACACATGTTATAATATGCAGATTGCAACGATAGCATGGGTGTCGATAGCAACCCGTTGTATCAACTAGCAAGAACTAGCATGCTCGTTACCTCATCAAGCTAGCTTGCGATAAACCACCAAAGATAAGCATACCATCTATGCGTTGGGTGATTATATGGGCAAGTGTGTCAAGTGCATTATTTGAAGCACTAAAAACACGTCATTTGACATTTGGAAGGCATCACGACGAAGTTCAGGATGGTCACACTGTAGAATTCCTCACATAGCTATTCAATAGGCATGATTGGAAACTATCACGGATGACTATGGTGATCAGATATATGCCTGAACGGCGTAACAAAAACACGACGATCTTGATCGTTGCTGATAGTGACGACCATTGGAAGTTAACTTCGCCCTACCGGTACAAGTATGGGAAGGTACTTCCATAAGAAGCACGAACCAATTTTTCTCGGATAAATCACGTGTGACATGGACGACTTCCTCAAAATTGGACCATGCTAAAGGTGGAAGAACTCCTCCTTGTCCATGATGGAACATGCTACAAAAGCTCAGTTGATTGAGCAATAATTCTAAAATATGCACGGCTTGCATCACTGTAAGGGGTCAACACGCATGACCAGAGGCAACCTACTTTTTAATGGGTCTTGGTATGCGATTCACGCCATTGAACTTCAATCACGTAAAGTTGGGTACACGACATGCGTGGAATATATGAATGATATGAAAAAAAAACATAACCCACCAACTACTAGTGCGTTGATCACGACATCCAGTTATGGATAAGTTTGACGAATGGATGATCACTTTGGTTTTGTGTCATTTGAAATAGTGGACGAAATCAACTGATGTTTTGGATAAAATTGTGACACCATTTCACTAAACAAGTGGTTTAGTGGACATAAGACGTGTTCTACAACAATCGGACATCCCATTGTGCTACATCGTTCAAAGATAAACACAATCGTTTCATGAATTAGCCCATGTCATGAAAATGTCACGAGATGTTAGACAGACCTAGTGTGTTAGCACGTAGCTTCAATCCTCGAGGATTAGCTTCGCGCCGCCTATACACAGTGTGTAATTGATGCTTGTGTACCTTTCGGAGGTTTTGTTCATCATCATTCATACCCGATGGAAACATCAGTCCGTGATTGAGCACGTTAAGGCTGATACGCTTAAATATATTCTCATTGGCAAAAGCATTGAATCCCTCTCACTTTGTGAGTGAGATATAAGTCGGGGTACCTGACTGATACGAATGATAAAAAGGTACATGAGTGTACCGACAACATTTTTAAAAAAACAAGGATACTTGTGAGTGGGGGTTGTAATTGCGCTAGAGAGGGACAAAGAATTTTCTATGGATACTGAAAAGTTTAAGACGTCGCAGTGCGGTTGTCAAAGACTGCAAGAGTCAATCTCTAGCGTATGACAAGATTGACTGAATGTCAAAAGTGAACATATTTGAAGGCGACACCTTTATTCTATCATCACTCGGCGAGTGAACATGTCATGGACATTGATAGACGAAAGTACGTGAACCGATGTTGATGACATAAAGTCTTCCATAGTTTGGTGAAAATCCATCTTAGGGAAGATGAGCGAAACTCAGTTTCTACTACTAGTGCTCCAGAGAACTATGACCATCTCATAGATTTCTAAAAACAACTACGACATAGTTGAAATCACGTCAAGGTCTAGGTTTTGCGCATAAAGATATTGACCGTGGAGAGGATCTATAAGCCGATAGCCTTAAGCTAACAATGTGTTGGCACCTACATCTGGGTGGTCCGACCAACCACATAATGATTCATAATCAACATTAACACAAAATAATGAGCAGTGTGTCGTAACTAAATATTGATACAAGGAATCTTCAAGATGAACCTTGAGTAACGATATTTCTCTTCAGATTCTTTTGATGTTTGGAGTGACGTCTCAGAGTTGAGGGCGTCGTGACATGGTACAATTGTTGTGTACTTCACGCTCTCCAAGCATCATGTGGATAATTTCTGATCATACCAAAGGCATGGTGTACCATCACGTATCCAATTTATTAGAACAAAACCAATATCTGAGAGAGATCATAATGACTGCGGTGTAGTCAAACCATGCTTCACTGACCTCAAAGGTCATGGGGAAGTGACCCAAGCTCCTTGTTTTTGGGGATGATTTCATTGATGTACATTGCCTAATGCATGCATAATATGTTTTCGATGTCGCTACGGTGATATCAAGGATTGTGGTGGGTTGTCAGATGTCTTTGATGGGGGCAACATCATCTACAAGTGCCTCAGATTCAACATATGAAAACTACTCTATTGAGTTGAAGTCCCAAATTTACGCATTATAAGGCATTGAAGGAACACAGATTGTTGCAACTTGGTAACCACAATCCATTGACGGATTCTCAAATGAAACCCTTGGACGCGATTACATCATTTCAAACAATTTATGAACTCTTTGTTCGAAGATCACTTGATGCAATTCGGAAGTGTTCTATCACAATCACACGAATTTGACACCCGAAAGGTGTTCTCCGATTTGTACTGCAATCATTGTGATCATGGTACTGTAGTTTTGTGAATACCATACAATGAATACTTTGTTCGTGGATAGAGTCCATAGTTGTTGAGATTTATTATCTTAGCTAAACTAGTTCAAAAGTAGCTCGCTTTTGACAAGGATGTGAGCGGTAGCCTATGGTGCCCATTTTAGAGAGAAATTAGGGGATGATGGTTGAGACAAACATCATCTAGGTCGTAGCATTGCTGTGTCAAGTGTTATTTGATTGTAGTTGCGCAAGCTAGACAATCCATGTCGTCTCCTTCAAAGACGAGTGCAATCTTTGAAAGGAAAAGTACGTGTGCTTAGTTACCCTGTCTTAGGGGCTTGGTGCCTCCCAACCCTAAGATAAAGCTAACGTGCGAGTTGCATGGGCTTATTGGAACTAGTTGAGTTCAGCATACCAACCCATACATGCTAAAAGATGTCTATTGGACCTTCCCGTGGACATAAACACGTGGTTGTAACTCGAGAGGACTGATGTCTAGATACTGGGTTGCACGTAGTAACAATGTTGTGAGGAGGTAACACTTTGAGAACATCCCCTTGGAAGAGATCATGTCTGAACGACATGGGAAGTGTTGTGTGGACTTGGACAAATTTTGCAGGGACACCCAGTTAATTCGTTGTAAGGATGATCCTTGCAAAGGGGGAGGAGGTGTTGTAACAACAGTTTGTTGAACATGTACCACACGGAATCTGGAAATATTCATCCTATGTACTCTCTTCCAAACTGACAAAACATTGTTGACAATGTACGTCCCAAAAGATATCGATTATGCCATCATTATTCACGTATGATTAGTATTCATTAAAAACTTACTCACACTTGTGAAAAACGTACACACGTCTCATTTTGACAAGGACCTAGGCATCACGGGATCAACACTAGATATTGCACGCAAATGACCATTATCACAAAAACCACGTGTCTGGTTAATTGTGCGTGAAAGTGACGCAACTGTGTTGCGGATGACAAGAGTTCACACTTCTGATCTTGTTTACATTTCTTGTTGCATGGTTTGCATCATGATGTACACGTTGATCAAACCTCCGTCAGCAAAGAAAGACTGGGATGGTTCGAAGCAAAGGGAGAGGAATGTAGTGTATGGACCATTTTTATGGTTAAAAATGGTCGTTAAATATTTCTCGGGTACTTTAGGTACTTGAGGCTCAAGTTTCGAGGAGCCAAAGCCCGGAAAACTATTATGGGCTAGAGTCTGGCCCAAACATAGCCTCGAAAATGATCCTTGGTTGGATTCGAGGCGTAAGGAGTGTTGCGATTGAAAATCCATCACATCACTCCACTCCTAAAATGACGCTGGGGTCATGTTTCTTGCGTGACAATGCCAAGTGGAAGAAGTAGGATTAGGTTGCATGTTTACAAATATGCCCCATGACGACTATGTCCATTTGTGGTGCAGTTTGTCTCAACCAACATGGCTCAGGCGACCATTTTATCCCGTTCCTTAGACGACTATTCTAAGGGCCTACATTTTGGTTCAGTAGTTAGTCGTAAAACAGACCACGTACGTTATAGCAACCATAAGCCATGGTCATGTAGAACACTTTAGAAGAAGAGTTGACTCTTTTCATTTGCTTTCAAATGATTGGACATTGGAAAAAGATACTTCATCATTTTCTAAAGAACCACCAGTTGTAGAATTGCATTATTACCATAGTCCAAATTCTAAAGACCGATAACAAAGTACATCGAGAAGTACTCCTGTGGAGGACTGACGGTTGGGGATTTTTTGGAAGTTCTAAGTAAGATTTTGGTTTCTAGCCATACTTAAAAAAAATAGGGTGCACCGCATGTTGAATTTACGGACATCTACTCTCCATCTTAACGATATATACTCATTCAAGTGTTCATTTTCTACCATTTGTGTTTTCACATGACCTCTAATTGGCAATTCATGTAACTAGGAGATGATTTTTCCTTTGTCTTCGGACCCTGGCCCAAAGAATCATTCTCATAGAAGTTCATGGAATAAGAACTAATTTTAAGGGTCTTGAAACCAAATATTCACATAGTATCTTATCTTGTTCTCGTTAAAAAAACACTTATAGTGAAGAATCTTTGGAAATGGTTGCCGCAAAGGTGTTCGAGAGGGTTGAATGTTTGCATTTGAGTTATAAATATTACCATTAAGCATAGAAAAATCTCCAGATGTTGATGTTATTTCCATAGGCTACCAACTTAGTGCATTGCTTACATTAATGTGTGTTGGCCCACAAACCTATGCAAAAAATGATTGTTGCTGTGGTCTTAGCCTTGATGAGTTCATTATCTTAATAAGTTCAGTTGTATTTGTTGACACATGAAACGTTTGTGGTTGGCGAGGAACATCATGCTTTTTTATACAAAGCTTCCGGTAAAAATGCTTCATCTTGATATGTTGATCCAGAATGAGGAGGTTTTGATCACACGTAGTGAATCAAGTTTGTGTGGGGATGAGCTTACCACTCTCATTCCTGAATGGATGAAAATTCTTAGTGAGATGAGCCATGATTCTTACTACCAATGCATTATATTACATATCCATGGTTTCCATGGATGTGAAAAAGCTGAGACAAGTGGTATGGTTAAAAGCATGCGAGTTTGAGAAAAAGCAATATTTTAGTGAATTTTACATTGTGAACAGACATTTTTTGTTTGAGCTTTGTCAGTTTAGGTATCAAGGTTAAACACTCGTATTCAAAAGGTTCAGTGTGGTTCACAAGGCTAGTGAAACGACTTACTTGGCAACTGTTTTCAAGCACTACCGAGCCATTATGGATTGGACCTTTCTTCAATGGACACATGTATTCTCCTTGGCAACGATGTGTTTGAGGCATTCAAGCTCATATTATATAATTTTGCACGTGGTCATAATTAAATATAATGTTTGCTTGAATTGGATTTTAAAGAAATTATGTAAATATTGTATGCATAATAACCTGAATCTAAAGAAAAGTAGGATGTATTCATGGTACACTAAGATAAACTGATGGATTACCCTATCAAATGTTTGGTTGATTTCTTTATAGAAGATTGCCAGGATAATATGATGCTGCAAATATACAAACCAAAATTCACATCGTCCCATGTGCGTAAAAAAACCCCATGTTGGGCACATCATCTTCATAGATGATCATTTGACCATGCCCTTGAAATTAATTCAAGGACAAAAGGAAACTTCACCTTGGATTTTAATTTTAAGGAAGTTTTGTTTTTCAAATTCACATTTCTTATGCACGTAGTAAACACCCGCATGAATCACCATTTTGTTTTTTGAAATAAATTATTTGCGCATGGTATAGTGAGATTCTTGGCTTGATCCACAATTTTGCAAATTACATTTCATTTTAGGATGTGGCCTCAGCATATTTCCAATCTAAGGTAGGTAAAGGGTCGAAACAAAGGATTTTCAACTTTTTTCCAATCATGCATCACATATGTCAATCTAGTCGAATCCCAAGTGATGGCTCTTTGAATGTTTCTAAAACATTTATCAATCGAGATAAGACTTCTAGTGGTGTGTTTTACTTCATGTCATACTCCACATTTAGTAGCTAAGCAAAGAAGCATAAAAAACCTTCTGGAGTACATCTTTTCAAGATCATTGTAGGCATGCTTGTGTTAACCATAATTTGAATTGGTAAGAATTGACATTTAAATTAAGGTAAAGCAACACTGTCCCTTCCATCACATCAATGATGTTCAGCCAATGGACAGATGAGAATTATATTTTGGAGAGGTATGGTTAATTGGGGTCATTTTACACACAGGGTTTTAGTGTGTACCTTGAGTGTGCTCTATTATATGTTAGTAGCATACTCTAATCCTTTCACTCTCTCCATAGTGTGTGAGAAGACTGTAATTCTGTCTTATCTGACATGAAGAGTTTCTTCTTAGGAAGGACCTCAGTACGTGGGGTTAGTGTATGTGGCTAATGCGCTCAATCACCACATACAAGTTCACTGAGAGCGCACTCAATGCGCTTATCCGTCTCATTGTCCAAGTGCACCTTGTGTTTTGTCCTATATGGTGAGATGATGCACTTCTTAGGAAGGACCCCAGTGCGTGGGGCTAGTGTATGTGGTTAGTGCGCTCATTCACCATTTAAAAATACACTAAGAGCGCACTTAGTGTGCTGATTTGTCTTATGTGTTTAAGAGAGCCTTTTTTTGTCTTATGTAGCCAAACAATTCTCTTCTTAGAAGGGACCTGAGTGCGTGGGGCTAGTGTATGTGGCAAGTGCCCT
>SZWC01023558.1:3585-16007 GCA_023375785.1 Penium margaritaceum | reverse complement strand
GATATAGAGGGAGGGAGGGAGGGAGGGAGGGATGGAGGGAGGGAGGTAGGTAGGTAGGGAGGGAGGGAGGGAGAGAGGAAGGGAGGGAGGGAGGGAGGAGGGAGGGACGGGGGGACGGATGGAGGGAGGGTGGGAGCGATTGAGTTAGCACGGGAGTGAGTGAGTGAGTGAGAAATTGAGTGATTGAGTGAGTGAGTGAGTGAGTGAGTGAGTGAGTGAGTGAGTGAGTGAGTGAGTGAGTGAGTGAGTGAGTGAGTGAGTGAGTGAGTGAGTGAGTGAATGAGTGAGTGAGTGAGTGAGTGATCGGGTAGGAGAACGGTGGGCGGACAGGCGGCCGGCTGAGCGCAAGTGACTGACTGACTGAGTGACTTACTGACTGACTGACTGACTGACTGACTGACTGAATGACTGAATGACTGAATGACTGACTGACTGAATGACTGACTGAATGACTGACTGACTGACTGACTGACTGACTGACTGACTGACTGACTGACTGACCGTGCAAGCGAACAAACGAATGATTGAGCGAGCAATCAAGTAGGTGGATGAATGGGTGGTGTGTGGATGCGTGGGTGGGTAGGTGGGTAGGTGAGTGAGTGAGTGAGTAATGGAGTGTGTGAGTTAGTGAGTGAGTGAGAGTGTGAGTGAGTGAGTGAGTGTGTGATGTAGTGAAGGGGTGATTCAGTCATGAGAGATTGGGCAAATTTGTGGGTGAGTGGGTGAATTTCATAGTGTACACATGTAGACAAAGTGAGGAGGACAAAGGAGGAGGAGGAGGAGGATTAGGAGAAAGGATGATGAGAAGGAGGGGGTGAAGGGATCCACAGAGGGAAGGAGGGGAGGAGGAGGATGCAGAAGAAGAGGAGGAGGAGTAGAAGAGAAAAGGAAAGGATGAGGAGGAGGAGGGCGAGTAGGAGTAGGAGAAAGGAGGTGGATGGGGAGGAGGAGTAGGAGAAAATAGGAGGAGGACGAGGGGGTCCACGGCAGGGAGGAGGGGAGGAGGGGGAGGTGAGAGAGAAGGAGTAGGAGAGAGAAGGAGAGAAGGAGGAGGGGAAGGGAATTGGGGGTCCACGGAGGGGATGAGGGGAGCCTACGGGGAAGAGGGGGTCCACAGATTGGGGGAAGGGAAGCCTACGGGGAGAGAGGACTTACGGAGTGGGGGGCTCTCGGAGGGGACAGGGGGATCCTACGGGGGAGAGAGGTGCTTATGGAGGAGGGGATGGGGGCCCTGCGGGGGTGGGTGGGTCCAGGCAGGGGGACGAGGGAGGTGCTCACTGTTGCTGCTGCTGTAGCTTGCTATTGCTGCGACTGCTCACTGTTGTCGCTGCTTCTACACACTGCTTGTTGCTCGCTGCTTGTTGCTTGCTACTACTACTCCCTGCTGCTGCTCGCTGCTCGCTGCTACTGCTCGCTGTTGGTTGCTACTGCTCGCTGCTGGCTGCTGGCTGCTTGATGCTTGCTGCTGCTGCTCGCTGCTTGTTGTTGCTGCTCGCTACTCGTCGCTTCTTGCTGCTCGCTGCTTGCTGCTGTTGCTTGCTACTCACTGTTGCTGCTCGGTGCTTGTTGCTGCTACTCAATGTTGCTGACGTTGCTTGCTGCTCGCTGCTTGCTAAGGCTGCTCCTGCTTTTGCTCGCTTCTCACTCCTGCTACTACAACTGCTGCTCGCAGCTCGCTGCGTGCTACACGCTGCACAGTGCAAGCATCTCGCTAACCACTGATCGCCGGTTTGCTGGCTTGATGGCTTTGAGCGTTCTGCGGCGGGCGGAAAATTCCGCATGATTTTTTATGAGTTCGCAAGCGATTGCGTGCTTGCGAGTGCGGCACTAGACACCACATAGTAGTGCTCCCAAACCGCGAGTCTGTGGTGGTCATGCTCAACCGCATGCAGGCCGATGGTCCAATATCACGCTGGAATGCAACAGTCATGAACCATGGGGCATGAGTCACACCTCATGGCAGTCACGATGAACCACATCAAGGCATGATTCGTGCCCCATGGTTGTGGTACAGCGAGACTTATACCTGGCTGGAAGAGGCTCGAGGATGTGCGGCAAGAACTCCAACTTCTGTCCCACACGAGCTCCAACCGCAATCACTTTATCGTTAGAACCCAGCCAACTAAGTCCCTATAAACACAACATTACAACATAATACGGAATTTAAAACAAATACATGAAATGTTACATATAATTATTTCTGGAAGGAAAGAAATATTGATTCAACAATTACCATTTTTTCCATGTAGAAATCATCACAAAATGGATAGGAATTACATACACCTGATGTTTGGTTAAATGAATCCCCAAGACCTGACTCTACAGACATTTATTTCACTAATTTGATAACGCCACGTAAAATTATGCCTCAGTCCCATTTTCATTACAAATAGCACTACACCTGAGTTTCAGATTTGATTTGTGAAAACCTATGAAATGAGTTATTACGTCTGCACCACTTTTCATCATCATCAGTCTCCATCACCGCAATTTTTATTTGAAAATTTGCATCTACAACATCATAAAATTTTCTCCTCATGCATAGTACATTCCCCTCCATAAGCATGCATTGTTCACTGCTACTCTTTTCTTCATCCACACCGATTGTCACTTTCTGTTGGGAACTAGTGGACATGGCAACGGGGCTCGTTAACTAGTGAGAGGTTGGTTGATGGCCAAAATCTCATCAGTAGGCAGTTAGCCTCCTATTGGTCACTAGGGTGAAGGGTGAATGGTGACCAATTTCCACCCGCTCAACCATCAATTTGGCTACGTGGTGCCATTAAATATAGATCGCGACAAAATTTATCTAGTAAAAGAACGTTTTTCCAATACGAGACGTCCAGTCTTGGATATGAGATCTGAGACAATCTTGGTCTCGTACCATGTTTCCCAATGTTGATCTTGTCTAGGGTATGGGATTTGGGAAAATCTCGGTCTCGTACCAAACTTGCTTTCAAAGACATTGTTGCAAGTTGAAGAGGTGGAAGTGATAAACTAAGTGACATGAAAACAAAAAACCACTATTTTACTCGCACAATTGATCTGATTTCACAAGGACAACCATTGTGGTTATTACAACTGTTAACACAAACAACCTCTGTTGATAAAAAACGTGATTAACTCCGTTGAGATCAACCACAACTTCTCAAACCAATCATACAAATCAAATCTGCTTCGTATTTTCTCTTTGTCCATCCTAAAGCGCTGAGGGTCCATCCCATGACAAATCAACATGGAATTTTCAGCAAGAGCATGCAATTGAGGATTTCCATGAGCAGTTGATTGCCAATAACAGTTTTCACAATAAGTTTTGTATAGGTTTCTAGGTTCATTGCAACAAGGTTTGATGTATGAATACAAAGCAATATGCCACTACAGTACATAAGTGAGTATCATGTCAAATGTTTACACAAACTCCACGGCACATCTATCGCTACCTTCCGAGCCTATGCATCACGTGGCTTTCTGTTCATTTTTTGTACCATTGTCACACGAGGCGAGTTCAACTTTTTCACGGGGCCTTGCATCGACAATTGAGGCATACGTGAGATCTTCTCTCGATCTTGCATGACAACGAAAAAGTCTCAGTCTCGTCTGTCTTTTACGAGACAAAAAAAGTATATCTCACTCAAAGCTGTACTTGAAAACAAGACAATAAAAAATGTATCAAGGTTGGTCTCGATATTGTTTCAACGCCACTAGTGTTGTGGTGCTCAATCGGTGGCAAAAGGGTCGTGAAGCCTCAAAGTCAGAGGCTAGTGGCCTTCAGCCCTTAATCACAATCCTCTTTGTCATTGACAACTGTATAAGCAAATCTGAACCGACGATATTTAGGAATTCACCATATAGTGAAGGTGTGATGTGTGAAAATAGTTTAAAATCTATCAACAAAATACATCAAACCATGGGCTCTGACCCAGTCAAACACACCTCACCCATCTTCATTAAAGTAAAGTCATCTCTAGAGAATGTCCAAGCGCATTGAATGACTAAAAAAGTGGGAAAATATCTTTCGGATCCTGTCATTTGATATGTTGTTGAAATTCATGATAAAATGGTCACCATGTCTCAATTCACATGTCATGGAAATAATCATGTTCACATAAACATGAATTCAAAGTCTTTCTTGTCGTGCGCTTATGTTTCTCTATTGGTCGGTGCCTAGGATTTTACATATTGATGACGAAGTTTGAATCATACCACTGATAGGAAGTTCGACCACGTGAAGTGGTGTTGACAATGGTAGTCGAAAATCATGGACACGGAGAACGGGTGTAAAAAGAAAAGGACATCAGCAAGGGTTGACTGGCTAGTAGAGACGGCTGTTGGTTGGTTTTCATCTGGTTTATCGGTCGATGGATGTCACTTTCGCAAAATAATCTCCATTCACGATGTCTAATATGAAATGATTTAATAAAAAGAACATTCAATCTGAACGTTGAGGCATGAAGTTCTTTTCTATTTCTACATGAATGTTGGCACATTGGAACACATAGGTCTTATTGGTGGACATGTGCATTTATAGCATAAGATTTATCATGGTTACATAAAAAATTAATACAATCCAACATTCAATCCATCACTTCCAGTGATGTATTGAACAACATTACTTTGTAACCCTATGCATGCTCCGCGTGCAACATCCAACCTTGTCTAGAATCACAGAGAAGAGAAACATTTCAATGCATGTGCATGAGAAAAGTGTTGGCGGAATGAAAATGCTCTGGAAGATGAACACCATATTGAGCTTCACTTAATACCTGAAGCGTGAAAGGTGATAAAATGCCACATATAGTGAGGGCATTCCCCTTTCCACGCGCATATCTAAAGAGAAAAGATATTCCTTAGAACTGATGAGGCAGATATTCTTTGTCAAAGATGATAATGAGGCTTTTAGTTTTTTTTGTGTGTGTGGCTTAGACAACCTTAGAGGCGAGGGAACCTATGCTGCACCCTTGAGAAACCCTTAGGTATCTCTCTGGCGGAGGCATTCAGTCCGGAGACTGTGCTTAATGTGCTTAAGCACACCAGTTTAGGTACTCATAGAAATGAAGTTCTATGGATGATGTGGGAGTCACAAACACTAGCCCTCACCCCTAAGGGTACCTTCACCATGGGTCATAACCCTGTCGTAAGAGGATCAAGATCAGTCATAACACTGTGGCTTGATGTACCCGGCCCCCCAAAATGTTAGGAAAGTTGAACCAGATGTGTTTGAATAGTGGGTGAAGTGAAAGATGCGGAGGGGATTTTCTTTGTCGATTTTGCAAGTTGTAGATAGTGTGGTGAGTTGGTCTTTTTGTGCTGGTATAGGCTGTAGAGATGGATGTTGAGTTGCTCTTCGAATTTTTGAAGTATGAATCTGCACAGCATAGCTTTCAGGTTTCTCAAAGTTTTCTTGTTACCCATTGAGAGATCACATCTGAGGTGTTATGTACCAGACGTATACGAGTCCCTAATATTCCAAGTGGGCATTTGCGTCGAGACCCTGATTTTTCACTCCGACAGTCGAGGACAATTTGGCCAACTGCCCTCACCCTCTGGTGAACCTTCTCGCTGTTTCCGACAACTCAGACCACTTTCGCGAATCCTCGACAGCAACCAATGAGATTGATGACGTTGTGTAAGTTTATATCGGTTAAAAAATGCTGATTCGTTCATCTCGGGTAGTGACCTGCACAAAACGGACCTTTTGGTGTGCTTCCTTTGGTAAGTGTTGCATGAAATAACGTGTCCAGGTGATGCAACACCTATTGAATAGGTGTTGCATCGTGCGAAGGCCGTCTGTCCTTTGGGATGGACGGCTGGACCTCGCCAGCCAACGACTCCTTTGTGGGCATTACTGCCCACGGCATCTACGACAACTCCATTCGATCTATTCTCATCGGCTTCGAGCCGATGCATGGCTGCCACAATGCAGCAGCTCTCTTCACTGTTTTCAAGGCCACTCTTTGCCGCTGGGGCATCTGGGACCGCGTGTACGCCCTGACGATGGACAATGCCAGCGTCAACTACGCTATGGCACGTGACTTTCTTGAGGGCGGCTGTCCAGACTTTGTTGACGACCGGTTCGTCCGCTGTTTTGACCACGTGCTCAACTTGGCCGTGGGCGACCTGCTCTCCCTTCCTGAAGTCGACCGCATCGTCGGCATGGTGCGCGCCGTTGCCTTTTTCATTGGCCGCAGTCCGCAACGAGAGTCCTCATGTGAGAGCTTTTTCCTCAGCACGTCGCGAACCCCATACCGCAAGATCAGCCCCGACAGCAGGACGCAGTGGAACTCCACCATCGCCATGCTCCAGTTGGCGCATGAGCAGCGAGAAGTCCTGGAGGCCTGGCTGAAAAGCGTGGGCGAGGACGGCCTATGCCTCTCCAGACAACAGTGGGCGACAATCCATGCCATCTCGGAGATTTTGGAGCCCTTCCAGAACATGACGGACGACATGTCCGGGGACAGCAACGTCACGTTCTCGCTGGCGACTCCGTTCTACAACGAGTTGCTGGACAATCTTCAGTCCAGCGCGAACGCATGCAAGGATGCCACCAGCCTGGACGTCACCCCCACCACCAACACTGAACTTCTGTCGGTCCAAGCTGCTCTTGGCATTGCGTTGGAGAAGGCCATAGAGAATGTAGGCGTCTACTACGCCTACACTGGCAACTGCTAGTACCTCGCTACATTCTTGGACCCCCGTTTCAACAAGCAATATATCGAGGAGTCGTACCGCGGGGACACCAGCGACGTACACCCCGATGACGTCATGCGTGTGGTGAAGGAGCAGCTGAGGCTGTATGAGGAGGAATACATGGAGGCGCAGGCAGCACGGCAGCGACGTGACATCGCCATTGAGGCAACTGCAGACAGCGCTGACATGCACCAGCACCCATCTGTTGCGGCTGCCGTCCTAGACGACATGCTTGGCATGTCTACCCCTCCCCCCCTCCCCCCCTGCGCAACCCTGTCATTGCAGCTGCTGTTGCAACCCCCGCTGCGCGTACTCCCTCTCCTGCGGACATCTCCTCTCCTTTTGCACGCACATCTCCCCCGGACAGCGCCAATACCCCTTCTACACCTACCCTCTCTCCCGCGGACAGCGACTCAATCCCTGCTGCGCGCATGTCTCCAGCCACGGACACCACAACAGTGGACATGGAAACGCCGGCAGCAGCACAGCCATCACGCATCTCCTCCCGCATTCGTGCGAGGAAAGCGGCGGCGGCAGCAAGAGCCGCAGCTGAGGCTGAAGCCGAAGGTGCTGCAGCGACAACGCCAAGCAGCAATGGCGCCAGCAGCAGCCGCACAATCCCGCTGTCACAGCTGCTGTCCGCAAACCGGACACTGGTGGCTACACCTTCGGGCAGCTCGTCTGGCTCGTTGTCCGCGAGGCGCGCTACTGCAAGCGGCAATGAAGAGATGCGCATCATCTGCAGTCCTCCACCACGTGCACTCGGGCAGAAGCACGCCCGGCATGGGTCCATTTTGTTGGCGGAATGGCGAAACCCGCCGACGGGGATGGCCGCACGTGGCGGCCGGCTGAGTTGAGCAATGAAAAAAAAAAGAAAAAAAAGGGGGTTTGCGCGGTCCAAGCATCGCGACAACGCACAAGGACCGGACAAGCGGGCGAGTTGGCCCCGGCCGGCAGTTTTGGCCGCACTCTCCGATGGACGGGAGAGAAAATCGAGTGTGTGCCACTGTCCATTTTTGTTCATGTTTTTGTGGGTGAGCGAGATGCAAAGTAGATTTTCTGGTTCGCACGTGAATGGCCAAACTAGGCCGGTTGGTGACTGTGGATGGCGCAAACCTGCGCTTTGGGAGTTGTTAGCATGTGCGCGAATTAGGTGTGGCATGGGGGCCACGATTTTGACAGTCGTGCGAGGGGAAAAAGTGACGCGAATGATTTCTAGGGCAAAGTCAACAAAGTCACCGGTAAATCCGCGACACGGCCCCGCCAGCGCGCCTAGTGCCCAAACCGCGTGCACATGCGATGCGAAACTCCACCGAATCGCGTTTTGAGCATTTTCTCGTGTCGCTTGCCAACAGGGCAAGAGTGTGAGCGGTTCCAACCGCAACTAGGGTGTGGGGCACTGTTTCTTGTGTCATTTTGTGTGTGATTCAGCTTGAGATNGCTAGAGTGTCTCCATGTACTATAGTGTGCCAAACTATATGAGGCCCTAATTCCTTGTGTACTTTTCTAACTCTTCAATCAAGGATTTTTTCAAGTGTTCATTCCCATTTTCTACAAGCATCACCCTCACTTTGCAGCAGTGTCAATTATTGTACGCTTCACCGTTGATGCCGAAACTTTGAGGGAATGTTGTACAACTCCTAAGCTTTCCAACGAGCCATCTCACGCTTCCTAAGATAGCCGTTTAAGTGCCTCGCGAATTTTATCGCTCAAACGACCAAGTCTCTGTCCAGAATTTCCAGAAAATTGACGAGGTCCCAGTTTTGAGTTTGAGCCTTAGCCGAGGATATTTTTGGCCATATTTGAGCAAGCTGCAGCTGGTGGAACACGTTAAAATTCTCCAACACGTTTTTGCTCAGCCGCTGTCCAGTGTCCGGCCCTTGCAGCGTGAACTTGACCAGTATGTCCGTGTGGGGCGTCATGACGCGGGCGACAATGCCCTCGCCTTCTGGTTTGGGCATAGGAAAACCTTCCCCATACTCTTTGCGGCTGCGATGGATGTGCTTAGCGTGCCGGCAACGTCAGCAGCATGTGAGTGCACTTTTTCACCCGCACGCCATACATGCTCTGACTTTCGTCAGAGCATGTCCGTGGCCTCCATGCGCCGCATCCAACTGATGAAGAACTGGATGGGACTTGGGCTAGGCGTAGAGGTTTGAGATGTCATGTGTTCATCCATGGCAAACCCTCAGATAAGCTCAGTTTGTGTGGTTTTCACCGTAGTTTGTATTGCGTTTCTGTCATTCCATGCTTGTTTGCTGTGTACGTGTTAAAGTGCGTGAATGAGCAATCATTGCAGGATGTTGAAATGTTAAAGTGCTGTGTACGGAAGGAACTATTCACCATTTGAAGCAATGCAGTAGACCATCACAGCAGGTTTGTTCTTTAAAACGAAAAGAATCAGTGAATAGCCAGCTATTCGACCGAATTCGCTAGTCCATGACGTCACTCTTGATACTGAGAGTGATCTCGCGAGACAACTCTCGACGGCCTCCCTTGAGAGCGCGAGACGCGGTCTCGGGACTCTCGCCATCGAGACACCAGTGGTCTCGGCGGCGAGAGTCTCAAACTCTTGAACGCAGAGGCTTAACCTATTCTGCCATGTGGAATCATCTATTCACCATGTGGAGCCATCTATTCATTACCAACAAGTGCAGCTTGCCTTGCAACCATGATGTCACCAATTTTGCAACTTTCCCGGACTTCTTCCTGCGAACAAAAGTTATTTGAGTAGTCTTGCCATGAGCTGCTTCTGGTAGCCTGAAGAAAACTAGACGTCAATGCAATTCCTCAAACTTATTTCCAGGAAACCCATCCCAACCTCCAATGAGAGAACAGCATTCTGTGTGGAGACCCCTACTATCATGACATGTTTGAAAGAAGAGGGTATGTGCCAGAGTTCCACACACCCAACTAGACCTGCTTTGTGATGAGGTCAAGCACATCTAGAGTCTCATTATGGTCAGCCAATGTAGAAGAAAAACTTACCCCACCTTTCTCCCTGCCGTTGCAGGCCTTAAAAGCGGGAATTACCACCAGTGTTGCTGCATTTGAGGAGCCTCCCGTTGCTTGACCGCACAGCCTTTCCAAACTGGTGGACCGCACATATGCAGAGGTAGCGTCCATTGCAAGCCTTGACTCGCCCCCACTGGCTCCATGGAACGGAGCACCTTGTAGAGGGCATCTTCGGAACTGACTGCTTGCACACTTCAGCCACACTGACTGTACTCGTTGTCGGTTTAGGTGGTGGCAACAACGTAGGTGAGGAGCTTCTTGGAGGAGGACTGATTGAGGGACGGGCAGAAGGGCTAAGAAGAGGAGATTCGGGTGGAGGGGATGAGATTGGCGGAGATCCGGGTGGAGGAGATCCGGGTGGAGGNGGGTACCCACGAAGAAACAAGAACGGCCAAGTCACTTGGCCAATCTTGTTTCAGCTCTGTCGCACTTGGCCCGAGTGCGACAGAGCTGCCACAACAGGCACTGATAGAGGAGGGAGGAGGATCTTTCATAACGAATAGGTGTGAACAGAGTTCACAAATAATGTACTGCGGTTTGTGCCTTCGTGCATGTCGAGAGCGCGATGGTGGCAGCTGAGCTTTAGCCCGACGTCTAGGGGTGTGTTCTTCCAACTCCAAAATTCGGAATCCGGGTAGGAATTGGATTTGGTTTCCGCGGTGGTGCGTGTTCACTTGCAAAACAAATTCCTTGTCGAATACCGACGGAGGAAGGTTGGCGGAAACGCCTCTTGAGCCATGCACTCGCCTTCATCTTAGAGCGAGAGTACGGCAGATAGAGGGTGAGGCTGGTTGCGGTTGGAATCGTGGGTTGAACAAGCTCAACCCACGATTCCGACCAAATCGGATGCTGCTACGGAACTTCCTCCTTCCGCTCGGTTGAGTTTAGTGGTTGGGTGGTTTTCGCGAGTTTTTTTTATTTTATTTTTACTATTACTGGCTGAACATACAGTTGCAAAGCGAGGTTCGCTGCCTCATTTATTTCTCACAGCATACATGTCTTTCACGATTTGGCAGGGACGGCCAGCTTCCCATCACAGGTGGGAATAGGTGAGTACGGGTGGATATGGGTGAAGCCCATATTCGGGACATATTCGGTTGCCTGGCACTAAGTAGGCCGTGGAGGACACAGAGTGTCCTGAATTTCGTGGGTGGATGAACTGGGTGAAAGTCGTGCGCCCATTCCCACCTGCGACCAATTCCGCAGTTCGACCGAGAGCTCGCTTCGGTCGGCGAAGTTGGTTGGACTGCCTGTGCAGAGCATGGGTGCTCTTTGGCCATGCTCTAGGCAAGGGATATGGCATGGGGATGTCTCCCCATTCGATCGGGCCACGATGGAACGGATCCGACGGCACATAGGATCCTGTCAACCAAGGCACATGTTTGGATGTGCGCATGTCTCATGTAGACACAGCTTCGACATTGGCAACCGGCAGGGTTTTGGAGAAAATGCCGATGAAAATCGTAAAAAATCGATGTTTCGACCATCCAAACCAACCAAGCAGCCGCGAGTTGGGAAATTCAACCCAACCCTCCATTTCGACCGCAACTAGCCTCACCCAGAGCTGAATACCTAAAGGGCGAATATATCCGAGCTGGTGTGTCTGCAACCCGCACCTAAAACGACTGTCGAGCGGAGATCTTGACGAAGGCAGGGACCTGTTTTGGAAACGCATAAATTATAAATGCCGACTTACGAATCAGATGTCTATAAGATGCCGCATTCTAATCGCATTCATAACGACGCCTGCTACCCTCCAATTCGTCTATCCTACGCACCGAACTGTCAGCTGATAAAAGTGAAAACGACTCCTAAGAGAGCATTCCGTCACTGAATAGGGTCCACGATCCTTTTGTCCGACTGCGCATCCTTAAGACAAATGAAGAAAAACATCATCGGAAACCGAAGGTAAGAGGGAAACAATCGATACCAAATTACTCTCTGAACTTCAGCATACGCGAAAAGACAATCAACAAGATCTGACGGAAATGAAAATCAGACGAGAAAAGGTACAGCCGTTCCAACATCCCAGTATGGGCTCGAAACGTACCATGAAATAAAAAGATTGTGAATCCAGAACAAAATACTTTATCCATGGTTTGATCCTGGAATAAACATACATATTCATACGAACATGTAAATTAAAATTCTCTTTTTTAACAAGTTTTACTTAAGAAAAAATTTGGAAATTGATATAAATACATATATTATTATAGTTGTGGATATAAAAATGGATATGGGTATTCATATGGGTAGAGAAAAAAATATGGATAAAAATATAGAAACATACATTCATACATAGAAAAATATGGACATATAACAATAAATGAACATAAAAATATCTAAATATTGATATACACATATGAATATAGTAATAAATATAGATAAATAAATAGATATAGTTGTAGATATAGATTGGAATATATATAAAGATACAGATATATCTGGAAATAGGTATAGATACAGATGTATAGATAAGAATGGATATAGGTATGGATGTAGATATAGATATAGATATAAATATAGATATATATCTAGATTAGATATAGATATAGATGTAGATATGGATATAGATATAGATATAGATATATATAGATATTGATATAGATATAGATATAGATATACATATAGATATAGATATAGATATAGATATAGATGTAGATATAGATATAGATATAGATATAGATATGGATATAGATATAGATATAGATATAGATATA
>SZWC01023557.1:3201-36026 GCA_023375785.1 Penium margaritaceum | reverse complement strand
GGGGGTTGTCTTAGACGAGAATCCGGGTGGGGTAGTGCATGGGTAAGATTCGGTGACCACACGCCCGCATTGACTCAATGCGGGCGTGCACTGTCATGTCGTCTCGATTCGAGACCGCATGACGGAGGATAACGGGCCGTCACTGTGGTTCCGAAAGCAGTAGCGAGAGCGTTCTTTTATGTACAGTGCTGGAGTCGCCTTTTGTGTTAAGTGACAGTGTGGCCTCCCATAATGAACAATGTGCATGAACCCACGGATTAACGTGCAAACAACTGTGGGAAATTTTTTCAAGGTAACCCATGTGATTTGCCTATATGAAGGGTAGTTTTTATGAGAACACATGGGCGAACCAAAATGATTGTTTTGCATGAATATGGCTGACAGTAGGGTACTGTGCACAATCATGTAGGTGGCACCTAATCAGTTTGACTAGGAAACATTTTCGCTGAAAAATAAAAGACCCAGAAATACTTGGAATCCAAATTCAAGATGAGGAGGTGTTGGTTTTGTGTCTCGTACACACTGTGACCTCTGGCCTCGTTGCAAACCCCACTCGCCACTGATGCAGGTGACTGAGAAAGAGGAGGAACACTGCTGCCTCACTCGTCGTCACTAAGCTATGGTCGTTGGCCATGGTGGCCAACAGTTACATGGTGCTGATTGACTCCTATTTTGGTCACCCGGGTCTGGCTCCTTGGATGGAGCAGTGCGATATGCAGTGAGAAAAGCAACCACAAGACAAAAAAAGGTTTGGGGGGGGGGGGGGGGGGGGGGGGNGGAGGGGGCAGGTTCGACACCCGCGTGGTGGAGGTGAGATCACGAGTGAGAGCGAGCTCGCCGCTCGCTCGCTCTTGGCTCCCTCCCCGACGGGGTGTTGTGCTTTGTGCCGTTCCTGTACAGTTTACTGTGACCACTCGGCCGTGTCCATACTCGTGCAGATCCCTGAGACAGGCGGCCCTGGTGACACCGGCGCGACGACAGGCGGCGGACTACCCGCTTGGAGCTGAACGACCACTGTTCCAGAGCCCCAGATGTCACCGGGACTCCTTGCTGTGCCTTCTACGTCTTGCAGGCACCTTTCGGCGGACTGGCCATGAGGCCCATTTGCATGTTTTTGCATTGTATACTCGCTGTCAGTCGATGGATGCATGCATGTGACCAGTCGCTGCGTCCCTCTTTTGATTATGCACGTCTAGGTTCAGACGGCGTAGGATTCTGACATGTGTGCGCAGAGTTACGGCCAAAACAGTGGTTTTGGGCCGGTTTTAGGACAGCTCTTGGACTGCCGCGTGCGACACCCGCCGTGCGCCGCGGCAGGTATTTATGCCCTGGACCTGTCAGTTGTCATCTCTCTCTGCATATGCTATGTTGAAGCATTTTGACACTGTGTCTTGTGTCTCCTAGCCAAACCCTTGCCGTTGTGTGTACGACCTGTGACTGTCGTCACCGTCTGACCAGGCACTGACGCCCGGTCAACGGCTGTGTTGCTAGGAAGCTTCTACGCACTATCTCACGGGGTTCGCTACACTCTCTTGTGACTGCGTGAATTTGTGCACTTGGTTTGACGTCCCTCGTCCGTCTCCATGCCACGTTCTTGTTCTATGGACTTGCCCCTTTCATTCTTCTCCTTGTTCCCTCACTACGTGCTACTACCCACAGATACTAGAGCAGCGTAGTGAGAGAGTGAGGCGTGTTCTCTTCTTGAACGCGATATCCTGGCCGTGGGAGGGTCCACCATCGTCGTAGTCGCCAGTGCCGCCGCTCTCTTCGCCTCCGTCAAGGCCGGCATCTCTCTTGCCAGCCACGTCGCCCTGCTGCCGCAGTCCTTGCCGACCAGACCGTGCGTGACTGCATTGCGGCAGCAGCAGTTGCACAGGCACACCCATGGCGTTAGCATACTCGTGGGCTGCGACACCATCTTTTGCCCGCAGTCTTCCGCCCTACCTGTCTCATCTACCCCGGCTTCTTTTAAAGCCCACTGGCAACGGCAGGAGCAGCCGCAGCAGCGTTGTGGGGAGTAGCTCTGCATCTGCTGCTCCACCAACAGCAGTACCTGCTCGCCACTTTTCTGGCAGCAGCACACACATCTCCGGGGTCTATTGCAGCTGCCGTCCAGTTGCATCTGTGACACCCGTAATTGCAGCATCAACTACTGCAACAACTGCCACATCGGCTGCCCCCGTACCCTTGGCAGCCGCAACTACTCTTAGACCAAAAGCCTAGGCACTCTTGGCGCAGCACTTGCGGCAGTGGCATTGATCACCTGCAGTGTCTCCAGTACCCTTAGCAGCAGCACCGGATTCGCAGCCAGAGTTGCACCCTCGGCAGCTGCAGCCGCATCACTTGCAACCGCAGCAATCGCTCCCCAACCGCAGCAACCGCTACCCAGCAGCCTCTCTATCCGTGGTAGCAGTGGCGTCTACATCAGCAGCAAGAGCATAGCAGCTGACCAGCAACTGACACATCTTGCCATGTGCGAGCCACCTCGGTGGCCGACAACGCCACGCTGGCGCACAACGAGGCTCCAGCTGCGGCTCCTACTGGGTCATACTACGCGGAGCACAGCGCAGCGTGCCGAGAACGACTGCGTCGCGCAACGAGTGGAGGGTCACCCGTGTCCCTCGGCTCCTCCTCCTCACGGCGTGCTTCGGTAAGACCTCATCCCTCTCTCCTCGGGATACGGGGGGGGAAGACTCTGTTGCCACCGCTGATATCTCGGGCCACCTCTCTAGAGGCATTGTCCCTCTGTCTACGTCTGTCACGCGGGTGGCTTCTCTTTTCATCAACGTTGCCGTAGCCACGGCGGCAACCTTTGCTACAGCGGCTAGGGCGTCTAAAGCGCCAGCATCGACCGCAGCGGGACGTGCCACCGAATCCTACACCAAATCTACCATCATCATCGGACCCATTGCTACGGCAGCCGCTGATCTTGGTACACTGGTTTCTGCTGCCGTTGCTACCATCGCCTCCAACACCACTGCTGCCACCACAACTGCTACCACCACTGCCGCATCCATTCAGACCTCCACCAACTCCGCAGTTGTATCCTCTTCCTCTACCTCATCAGCTGCCATCAGTCTAGCTACAGCTGCTATTTCCAATGCTGCAGTGATCACTACTCTAGGTGCAGCGTCGGTGGCCGGCGTTTTTGCCTTGATCGTCCCGGCTGCTGCTGCTGTGCTAGTCCTCTCTGCTGCTGTCACTACTATCGTTCCATCCCTTTTCTCTCTTCTGCACTCCCCTGCAGCTTGACATCCCGTCTTGATGGCACCTCTTGTCCTCCTCCCTGCTATTGTGCTCGCTACTGTGTCTTTCTGCTGGGCTTGGGGTTGGGAACTGTCTTGCATCACTTCTTCTTCATGCGTATGGCACTTTCCATTTTTCCACGCCCACTTGGGCGGGGGAAACTTTTCCAATTTTTTTTCGGTAGAGCCCCACTCTCGTCACCATGCCCGGAGATGATGAGGCTGTCATTGTAGACCTCCAACGCCAGCTCAACTGTGCTCCTGAGGCACATCGCGAGGCTGAAGATCGCCTCAAGCTACAAGAGGACAATCGTACAGCCTTCGCTGATGAAGTTGCTGCCATTGTTCTCAAGCGTCTTCCGATCGCATCTGTCTCTGCTGCTGTTAACTCTACTGCTGGCTCTAGCTCTGGCACCTCCTATGCTGCTCGCACCTCTGGTACCACTACTACTATCGTCGCTCCCGCTCTTCGCCAGCATAACTTCTTTTCTCAGCCACCTGTCCTGTCTCACGATCTCGCCTTCTCTTCTTGGGAAGTGCGCATCAGCGCTTGGGCTCAAGGCGAGCGCATCTGGGGATATTACTCCCCTCCTGATCCTTCTGCCAATCCTCCTTTCACTTCTCCCCCTACTGAAGCTACTCGCGCTGTCCGCGCTCTCATCCACACCGCCCATGTCCACCTAGTGGATGATGTTGGCACGTTCAATGCTGACCCCTCTGCTAGTTGCCTTGCTGATCCAAATGACGCTTACGCCATGTTGCATCGCCGCACGACCATCACTGGTCAGGTTGCACAGAGCGCTCTGACCGTGTAGTTTAACACCCTTCTCATGCGCGCCGACGAGACCGCTGATGAAAAGTGGGCTCACGTTCTCAAGCTCCTTTGCGAGCTCGATGACGTTGCTCCTGGTCAGCTATCCGTTGTTCTGACCATGGTCAACAGGCTCATCTTGGACGTCTCTGGCATTCTTTGCCACGTCAATACCGACGAGCTCCAGCGTCTTGCTTCGGCGCCTATTCCCTCGCACTCACCTCCTAGAAAGGGCGCCCTCTGGTACTTCACTGCTGAGCGCCTCGCTGCTTGGTGGACGAGCCTTCAGAACAAGCGGCTCAATCGCTCTTCAGTCACCGATATTGCGGCACTTACCACGGTCCCCTCACCCTCTTCTTCCTTCACGACCCCTATTGCATCTTCTTCCTCCACGTCCTGACCAGCTACCGGTCTATCTTCTCAAGGTCGTGATCAGGGCAAGGGCAAGACCAAAGGAGAGGGCAAGGGCAAGGAGAAAGCAGTCGCACCTCCGTCTTGTGTCTCTGGTGCTGTCATCTGCTGGAACTGTGGTTCCACCGAGCACTCCGCACGTGTTTGCCTTGCTCCACCCGATGACTTGCGCCTCGCCCGTGCCATGTGCACCCACTGGGCTCGCAAAGTTGGCGCCCCTTCCGCCTCTTCTTCCTCCTCCTCCGGTGCCATACACTCCTCTTCATCGACTACCCCGCCATCTGCCCACCCCTGCGCCACTGCCGGGGTACCTCCAGGCGCCCCCCTGCTCTCGTACCCATGGAGATGGCTGCCTCTGTATAGTGCCCCGTCCTACATTGCTCCGCCTTCATTGGCCTATGTCATCCTGCCGTGGTTCTCGCCTCTCTCGGGTGTTCCGACCCCAGCTCCAGCCGCGTGTGTCGCGGGTGACGGTGAGCGCCAGCTGGAGCAGTCCCTTCTTCAGCTTCTGCGCCTTCGCGATCAGGGGGATCATGGTGTTGCTCCATTGGCCAGTGGTCCCATGTGTCAGGCTGAATCCGTTCTTCGTGGTGATCCCTCCGGGCATGTGCTTGGGTCCTTGTCTCCCTCCGTTTCGTGGATTGAGCATTGGAAGTCTGTCGTACGCCCCCATTGCCTCGCTACGTGCGCCCCGTCGTCCTGTCCTGTACCCCCTATTGGCATTGTGGCTACCTGTGGTGAACTCCTCACTGTGCGTCGGTCGGGTGAATTATGGATCTTGGATTCTGGAGCCACCCATCACATGACCTCTATCCGCTCCTCGTTTGACTCTCTCGACCCTGTCGGGTCTGTTTTTTTGTACTGGGTCTGGCCAATTGCTTCCCATTCAAGGTGTTGGTGTCGTTCGTTTTGTTGGTCCCTCTCGCGTTATGTACTTTCTTGACGTTCTGTATGTTCCTTCCTTAGAGCTCAGCCTGCTATCTGTGCCCTCTCTGGATGCTCAGGACATGGACTTTGCTGCGAGTCGTGGTGTTGCCACTGTGCGACTCCGTCCCACTGGTCTCGTTGTCTTGCGCGGTATCAAATGTGACAAGTTATACGTGTGCCCCTGTTCTCTTCCGCTGCTCCCTTTGTCCGCACTGCCCTTGCCCATGTCGCTCCCTCTCTCTCCCCTGATCTTCTCCGCCTGTTGCATCGGTGTCTTGCTCATGTCCACACCGATGCCATCTATCACGTGCTCCATATGCACCCGGTCTTGGGATTGTCACCATCTACCTTTCCGGCTCCTTGCCCTGTTGGATGCCTTGACTGTGCACAAGGAAAAATGCATCGTTCTCCCTTCTCTGATTTTGAGTCCAGGTCCATTCATCCCCTTGATTGTGTCCATGCTGATGTCATGGGTCCTCTTCCCCATGACCTCCTTGGCAATGTTGGTTGATATGTCTTGTGTCTCACTGATGATTTCTCGCGCTTTCGCTGGGTCTTCGCAGTGACCGCGGCGGTGAGTTCCTTAGTCCCACCGCCTGATTCCTCTCTTTCAAGGGGGTGTGTCTGGAGACTTCTGCTCCCTACACACCCCGGCAAAATAGGATCTCTGAACGTTTGAACCGTACCCTCGCTGACGGTGTTCGGACCCTTCTCTCCGAGTCTGGTCTTCCCTTGCTCTTTGCCTTTGAGGCAATAAGCTATATGACCTGGTGTGGAATCAGGTCCCGCACGACCCCATTCCTTGCTCCATTAACCCTTTTTGAGCGCTGGTCCGACACTCGCGCCGATCCTCGTCTCGCCCATGTCTAGGGCTGTATTGCTTCGGTATGGTTACCTGACGATCTTCGTGATGGCAAGCTCTCCCTGGGGGTCGTCTGTGTCCCTTCTTGGGTGTTTCTTCCCAGTCCAAAGCCTGGCGGTTTTGGGACCCCGTTTGCCAGCGGGTGGTTGAGACCCGCGATGCTATGTTCTTTAAGTCTATCTTTCTTTGTGATCTTGGTCGTCTCTCGTCCGTTGCCTCCCTTCTCCCGCTGTCTCGGCTCGGGGGGAAGTCAGTCCGATCCCATCCTCTGTCCCTCTGGCTGCGCCCTCGTAGCCGAAACCCTCGACTCTCCCGCAGTCGCCAGACTCGATGTCTCTCCTTGCCTCGGTACCCCTTCCATCCTCGTCGTCTAGCTCGTCGAGCACTCCAGCCTCTCCAGTTGTGTCAGATTCGACACCCACGTCTGCGTCACTACCTGCCTCTACATTGGCATCCGATCCAGCCCCTCCAGCCATGGCTGACCCTCCTTGGCCGGCAGAGCGCACTGGACATGTGCCCATCTCACCGTTCGTCCGAGGTGGGTGTCTCCGTGCACTTCCCCACCGTACCTCCAGTGTCCCTATGACATTCGTCCGTCCTTCTCAGGAACGGACGGCTCACTCCCCTTTTGTGCCGATGGGCATGGATGTCCTGGGGCTCGCTACTGGTATTGTTCACCCCAGCTCTACCCTAGGGTACGCCCTGCTTGTCTCTGAGCACACACGTGCTATTACTGCTACTGCCGCTGATCCCATTGTTGAGTGTGACGCGACCACCAGCCCTCCCTTTCTGTCCCCTGAGCCTACCACTATGCGACAGGCACGTGCACCTTCTGATGTGTAGCAGTGGGAAGCTGCCATGCACGACGAGCTAAAGGCCCTTGACGACCATGCCGTATACGAGCTGGTCGATCTGCCACCAGGACGCAAAGCCATTCATGCTTGGTGGGTTTCCCGGCACAAATACAAACCTAATGGCACACTGGACACATACAAGGCTCGTCTCATGGCCAAGGGGTTCTCATAAGTCCCTGGTGTTGACTTTGATGAAACATTCACGCGAGTTGGTCATTACACCACAGGACGAGCCTTGCTGAGTCTCGTCGCCCAACATGATTGGGAACTGGAGCGGATGGACGTCAACAATGCTTTCTTGTATGGTCAGCTAGTCGAGAAGATTTACATGGTCTAGCCCCTTGGGTTCTCCGATGGCACCGACAAAGTGTGGCGACTGCGAAAGGTCCTCTATGGTCTAAAACAGTCGTCCCGGTGCTGGAATCAGGATATCACATCCACACTTCAGAAGGGCGACTACCACCAGAGCTCTGTAGAGCCCTCACTCTTTGTCACTCATCCGTCGGCCCCTTTCGTTGCTGTCCTCATCTATGTGGACGACTTGCTGATAGCATCACCCAGTCAGGAGGCTGTGCGATGGGTGAAGGCACTCCTCCAATCCATCTACAAGATGAAGGACTTGGGGCTGGCTTGTGTCTTTCTAGGCATGGAGCTGGAGTGAGACCACTCTCGCCATGTACTTCACGTTCACCTGGCTGCCTATGTGCAGAGCCTGGGGGATCGCTTTGCTCCACTCCTCAAGACAGTGCCCACAGCTTCCACACCCATGACCCCGGCTGGACAGAGAGTGCTGAAGACACTGGATGTGTCAAAGCTAGGGGAGCCAGTTGAAGTGACAGACTACCTTCGCGTGATTGGCTCGCTCATGTACCTGGCGACAACAACCAGGGCGGATGTTCTGTTCGTTGTGAGTTTCCTAGCACAGTTCTCTCATTGTCCGAGAGCACGACATCTAGAGGCTGCACTGTGCGTTGTCAGGTACGCTTTGTCCACGACTCGCACCAGTCTCTGCTACAGATCACAATCGTCTATGGTGGTTGACGGATAAACAGATAGTAACTGGACCCATGATACTGGTGCTCGCAGTTGTACTGGCTACATCTTTCTTGTTGGAGGTACCAAACTGTCGTGGAAGTGTGGCGAGCAGGCTTGTGTTGCTCTCAGTTCCCAGGAGGTTGAGTATGTTACACTTGGGGCGGGCACTTGTGAGAGCATTTGCTTTGTCAACTATTCCAACAGCAGCATGTACCCATTCGCTACATTACTCTGCGCTGTGACAATCAAAGTACCAAGGCCATTGCTGAGCACGATGGCATGCATCACACTCACAAAAAGCATATTGTTGGTTTTATGCATCTCTCATTGTGCTCTATTGTGTCCTCCTGGCTTGTGTACATCGGCGTGTAGATGACTGACGGCGAGACTCAACGTTGCTGGAGTATCGTCCGGTGGAGCCAAGGCACGCTGAAGCTTACACACAGTTCTCTAGAGCCTCCTTCCTGCGGCAACGTGCTCAGCTCCATCGGCAGGCCTCCTCAGTGGTCGGGCCGCCGGTGGTCACTGCCACCGCAGATGCTGTCTGCATGCGCCCAGCGCTGGATCTAATTGTACCACTGCGTCTGCAGCGTTATGCTCTGCTTAGGGTCCGTCTCATGTTAGCGTGGCACTATTTGGCAACATGGACTGTCGTAGGCACTACCTGGGTTTGGGCAGCCATAACTCTTCGCTGCATTTTTTCTAGCTATTTTTGACCGCATGACGGCCTTTGCAGCATCGGAATTATGGCATGGTCCAATTTTCAGGCAGGTTTTGGGTTGTCGGCCATCTGGCAAGGCTCACTGAGAAAACACTGCCTGCCACAAAAAAGGTATTTTTTCAGATTGGCTGGTTAGCTGAGTAACAAGCTCTACAGAGTTGGGGGGAGCTAGAACTTGGAGGGGTCTCCCAATGTTGTCTATTCTTCTTTAGTCACTTTCTGTTTTCAACTGCTTTTTGGTGCTAACACTGCTGCGCACACTTTTGAGTAACAAACTCAGAGCACTCAGACTTAGACTCTAGAGCGCAGAGTAAGGGGGCAGCAGACTAAGCAACGAGGGTGGAAGCCCGCACGCTGCATCAACAACGCCACTGCTCCAACCTGCACTTTAGAAGTTCTAGTTTGGTATCAGAGCCAGAGCGTAGCAACAGCAGCAGACAACTGGTGTATAAGTGCCTGACTACGCCGACGGACCCCCATACGTGCCAGTGCAGGGGAAATGCAGCTGGATGTTTTCCGGTAGCATTGACCCGCCTGGTGGCGGCATCAGATTTTTTCCCACGGCCACTGGGCCATGGGAAATACTGCCGGATTTTTCTGGCAGCACTCACCCCCACGCGTGACGCGAGGAGGTGAGCGGTAGGTTGCGTCAGACACCTGTTGGCAACCATACACGTGGCAACGTCATCCAGGTGTAGTGACTGGAAACAGTAGCAACAAGTAGCAGCAGCAGTTTGCAGCAGCAACGAGCAGTGGCCGCAGCATCCAATAGCAACTGCGTACAACAGCAGCCGGCAGCAGCAGTAGCTCGTAGCAGCAGTAGCAAGCAGTAGCAGTAGCAGCTCACACCTGCAGCGGCAAGCAACAGGCTACAACAGTAGTACTCGTAGCAGTCGGCTATAGCAGTATTAGCAGCGAGCACAAGCCGATAGCAACAAGCAGCAACCAGCAGCAGTCGCTGCAATAACTACCACTTGCAGCAACAACTGCAACTGCTCGCAGCCCGCTGCTCACAGCGAGGAGCAAGCTGCAAGTAGCGAGCTCGCTGCTCGCAGAGAGTAGCGAACTACAAGCAGCGAGCAACGAGCTTGTTGCTTACAGCTTGATGCTCACAGCAAGCAGCGAGCTTGCTTTGACCAACAAAAGAGAACCAAAAGGAGGGGAATAATCCCCCATAACACCAGCGGCCCTGCAGCGGCTGCAGCCACCGCCATAGCCGCCGCAATAGCCACAACAGCCGTAGTAGCACGCAATAGCCTAACAGTAGCAGCAGTTGCTGCTGATGCTACTGCAAAAGAAGCCGTAGCAGTAGCAGCTACTACTGCTACTATAAGAGCAGTTGCAACAGCAGCAGCCGCAGAAGCAGCGGTACTAGCCGCAGCAGCAGCAGCTGTAGCATTAGCAGCAGCTGCTGCTACACCAATAACCATGACAGCAGCCGCAGTAGCAGTAGCCACAGCTGTTGTTGTAACAGTAGACCAGTAGTAGCACCAGTAGCAGTAACAATAGCAAAGGCAGCACCAGTAGCAGCTACCTTGCAGCTGACACTATAGTGGCTCGAGGAACGGCCGCTGTTGATATCAACAGTCCTCAATTGTCGTCACTGCTCACGTCACTGCTGAAGTCATCAACACACACACACACACACACGCAAAAAAGCGATGAAGATCTACAGCAACAACCCTGCAAACAACATAGTAGCAACTGCTGAAAGCAGCCATCCTTGGCTGACATCACTACTGACATCAGCAACACAAAAACAAAGATAAAAGCAAAACAAAAAGGGGCAACAAAACCCACCATGGCTAACAACCCCAGTGGGGAGGGGTCCTCCTCTGTTGGGGGGACCCCTAGTCCCCCTTTCTTGTAGCAGCTACAGCACTTTCAGGAGCAGCAGCGGCAACAACAACAGTAGTAGTAGAAGCAACAGCAGCAGCAGCACCAGCAGCAGTAGCAGCAGCAGCAACAACAGTCCACAAGCTTCGTTGCTGGCTCCTCCGACTCCCTGGCCGCCATTCAGCAACAGCTTGCTGCATTGACGCAGCATCTTGCAGCACTGGAGTCATTGGCATCACAAACACTAGTGCTTTGCGGCATTTCCTTCCTCTTGGACACGCCAGCCTCGCTCTTTTGGCTGCCACACATTACCTAATGCAATAGCAAACTCAACGCCAACGACAGACAGTGTCTTCAGTCCTTGGCCCCACTCTCGGTGCCGGCCAGAGGCCAAAGAACTTTGAGACCCCGCCCCTACCGCTTCAGGCCGGTGAGTAGTTCCAAAGCTTGGAACTCAGTTTCTGCATCTGGGCACAATGCGAGGGCTTGTGGGCATACTACACCCTTCCGTACGACTCCACCTAGGCCAGGTATATGACACTAGTTGCGTCGTACACGGCCTCGTCCACGAGCCCTTCCTGTGCGACTTCACCGTTGGCGGGACCCCAGACCCTACAGCCGCATGGCACGTCCTCACTCGTCCCCATCGCCTATCTAGCGAGGCTAAGACTAGCTTTCTACTGTGGGAGTTCAACTCCCTGCACATGGGGGAGACCGAGACGGTCACCTCTTACTGGCAGTGGGCTGAGGACATCCTCCGACGCCTAGGCACCTCTGCTCCACCCCCTTTGGCCGCGCTCCTAACCATCAAGCGCGGTGCCACCGACGCATACGCCGACGTCTTTGTCCACTACTTCCAGGATGTCCTTTCCACCATGGCAGCCCAGGGCACCCTCATGCCCTGCGCATATGAGCTCTTTCTCAGGGTTGAGGAAGCTCGTATGGAGTCCTACATCCAATGCACAGAGGCTCTCGCCTCCCCTGCAGTCGCCTCCGTGGCCGTCTTTTCCCCCAGCAGCTACATCCACCAGCTCTTCATCATCGGCAAAGAAGAAGCGCAAGGGAAAAAAGGGCAAGTGCCCTAAGCAGCAGCAACAGCCAACCGGGTCTAGTGGTGGTGGCTTTGTCTGCCACAACTGTGGCCAGCCAGGACACGGGTGGTGCACGTGCCCGTTACCAACGGACGAGGCGTGCGTCATCGCCACCATGCGTCGTTAGTGTGAGCGTCTTCTTGCCTTTGTTGCCATCGCTGTCACCGGCCTTGACGCCTCCAGCCCGTCCAGCAACACCACTCCTCCGACAGCCACATTGGTCCCACAGTCGCCAGCTCCACAGCAACATCATCCATAGCCATCGGCGCCTCTGTTTCCATCTCCGGTGCAGTCCTCCTTCTATTCGAGGCTCAGTGCTGTCACTCTGCACACCGTCTGCACTCCCAAACCTTCCACCCATGAGTGTCAATCGGAGCAGTTCATCGCGCTCCAGCTCGGCCTGCCTCGCCCTCCCCCCAGGGAAGTACGAGTTGTATTACCTCCTGTTCGTTTGTCCTGCCTTGCATGACTGAGACTGAGCTGCGGTCGTGTCGTGCTTCCTCATCTGCCTCGTTGTCTCCTGTGCCCTCTGCCCCTCTCTTTGACGACATCGCGTGGCTTGATGATTAGCAGTCTTGGTTCACGCCACTGTCCACTGCATCCACGTCCCTTGCTTGCTGCCATGTGACTGTTAGTGATTTGGCGACTCCGATCCAGATTCCTGCCGAGACCTGGATCATCGTCTCCGGAACCACGCATCAAATGACCGCCTTTCGCGAGGCCTTCAGTGTGCTTGGTCCTGTTGGCGATGTGTCCGGTGTCCGGACGAGCTTCGGACAGTTGTTGCGTGATCGCGGCATCAGCGTCGTTTGTTTCCGTGGTCCTGTCGGTGATGTTTTTGTGACCGACGTCCTCTTCGTCCCAGGTCTTGAGCTCAGCCTTCTGTCCATCACTATCCTTGACCACATGAGCATGGAAGTTTTGCACTCGCGTGGCATTGGCACTGTGTCGTTACGTCCATCCGGTTTTGTCGTTCTGCACACCACCGCCCGTGGCAACCTATGGCACGTACCTCGTCTGTCCTCCCCTCCCTCTATCCCCTCCCCATCCGTCCCGACATGCCATGTCTCTATCACCAACACACTCTCACCGCAGCACACATGTCTCTTGTACCACCGCCTTTGTCACGTGCACTCTGCTGCGATCGATAGTATGCTCCGGATCCAGCCGGCCAATGGCCTAGACCCGGACCCCTTCCCCTGGCCGTGCCCCACAGAGTGCATTGATTGTGCTCAGGACAAGATGCATGGGTCCACATGTCCCCAGTCATTCTCCCGTGCATCCGCCCCTCTATACCTCGTCCATTCCGATGTCATGGGTCCTCTCCCTACCGAGTCTATCGGAGAGCATGGCCACTATGTCCTCACCCTCACTGACGACTACTCTCGCTACCGCTGGGTCTTCTGCCTTCAACAGAACAGCGATTTCGTTCCGACCATTCAGGTCTGGCTTGTCCATGTGGAGCGTGAGTGTGGTCGGCCTCTCTGCCGCTTTCGCTCCGATCGCGGTGGCGAGTACATGGAAGAGACCACGGCTTTCCTTTCCTCCCGCGGTATCCATCACGAGACGTCGGCACCATACACACAGGCCCTGAACGACGTCTCAGAGCGATGGAACTGCACCATGGCTGACGACGTCCACACCATGCGAGTTGAGTCAGGCTTCCTCGATGGCTTCTTCTTCAAAGCCATGGCCTACATGACGTGGGTATGGAATCGGATTCCCCACGGATCCCTTCCCCGCCAGTCTGTGCCGTGCCAACACTGGTGGGGTCAGCGTGCTGACCTCAGCCCGGCTCGTGTCTGGGGCTGCGTGGCCATTGTGTGGCTGCCCGACCCACAATAGGGCGGCAAGCTCGCCCCCCGTGGGCATCCTTGTACCTTTCTTGGCGTCTCCCGTCAGTCCAAGGCCTGGCGCTTCTCGGATCTCTCCTAGCGCTACATCATCGAGTCCCGTAATGCCCTCTTCTTTAAGGAGCTCTTTCCTCACGACCTCGTCCACTTCGGCTCTTTGTGTCCCTCCCGTTGCGGGGGGGAGTGGTGAGTCCTTCCCCCGTCCTGCCGCTTCCGGGCGGCACATCACATGGTCCCTCCGGGCCGCCAGACCTGTCCGCATCCACTGGTCCCTCCGGGCCAATAGCCCCAGTCGCGTCCGCTGGTCCCTCCAAGGTGGCAGCTCCAATCTCGTCCGCTGGTCTATCCGGGCTGGTAGCCTCTGTCGCATCCGCTGGTCCCTCTGGGCCGACAGCCCCTGTCGAGTCTGCTGGTCCACCGCGCCGGCAGCCCCGTGCACATCTGTTGGGCCTTTCGGGCTGGCAGACCCGTTCGCATCCGCTGATCCCTTTGTATTTTCAGTTCCATCTACGTCCACCCGCACTACGGACTCGATGCCATCTACTGTCATCCGCTACACGTGTGGCCCAGGCGGCAGCCTCTGATCTAGGCCGTCCATGAGTGCACAGACCACCAAATCGCGCACTGTGGCGCCTCGGCCCCCCGTTGCCCCACGTGTCTCTTCGACTCCTACGATAGTGAGTGGGGACCCTAACACTAAGGCCCTCGGCCTAACCACTCCACCCAGCATTACAGGCGTCCACCCGGGCTCCGCACTGGGCTACGTTATGCTCCATCAAGAGCATCGACACGCCATCACGGTTGCACTCACACGCGTCCCACCTGGAGCTCGAGATGCACACTCCCTCGCAGTCCGCTCCACGGTACGCCAAGAGGATTCAGCCACCCAACGCGAGGCTGGAGCCTCCCCCGAGGTCGCACATTGGGATGCTTCCTATGCCGACGAGCTCGCTGCTATCCGGCAGCATCACGTGTATGACCTCGTTGATCTCCCTCCAGGTCGGAAGTCCATCGGTGCCAAATGGGTCTGGCGGCACAAGTGGAAGCCGGATGGGTCCTTGGACAAGTACAAAGCCCGCCTCACAGCCAAGGTGCTCGCTCAGGTCCCTGTGGTTAATTACGACCAGATCTTTACCCTAGTTGGCCGATTCTCCACTAGCCAGACGCTCTTTAGCCTAGTTGCCCAGCACGGGTGGGAGCTGCATCAGATGGACGTGAGCAACGCTTTTCTCCATGGCTCGCTGGAGGGTAAGGAGCTCTACATGGTATAGCCTCCAGGCTTCGACGACGGCACTTGGAAGGTCTGGCGGCTGCGAAAGGCCCTCTATGGCCTGAAGCAGTCGCGTTGGTTCTGGAACCAGGAGATTAGTCGCACGCTCCTCTGTGGCGGCCTCCTACGCACTAATGCTAACCCCGCACTGTTCATCACCCCGCGAGGCCAATCCTTCGCCGCCGTCCTAGTGTACGTCGACGATCTCCTCATTGCATCACCAGACGTGGCTGCCATCCAGCGCGTCAAGGACCTGCTACGCACCGCCTACCAGATGAAGGATCTCGGGTCTATCCGAGTCTTTCTGGGCATGGAGCTCGAGCATGATCCCTCCCAGGGCATCGTGCACGTCCACCAGGCTGCCTATGTACAAAATCTGTCCACTCGCTTCGCTGAGAACCTGCCCCTTGTCCCGAGCGCATCCTCACCCATGTCACCCGATGGCCAGGTGAAGCTGAAGAACTCTGATCCAGCCATTGTGGGGGAGCCAATTGACGTGACCACGTATCTGCGGGTCATCGGGTCACTGATGTTCCTGGCAACGACGACGCGCCCAGACATCGTGTTTGCAGTCAACCTCTTGGCTCTAGTCTCTTAGGAGCCACGTCACCTCCACCTTAAGGCCGCAATCCGAGTACTGCGTTATGTCGTCTCGACTCCACGGCAAGGTCTCATGTTCCGCCGAGAGCCGTCTAATGTCGCGATGGACTACACTGACAATGACTGGGCCGGCAACCTTAACCGTGAGAGCTGAACGGGTTGGATCTTTCTGATTGGCAGCACGTCTGTGTCCTGGAATAGTAGCAAGCAGGGGTGCATTGTACGCAGCACTGCTGAGGCTAAGTACGTAGCCCTTGTTTCAGGCGCATGTGAGAGTGTGTGGTTGCGTCGTGTGTTGTCTGAGTTTCTTCAGTCTGTCGCATCCATCACGTTGCATTGTGACAATGAGAGTGCCATGGCCATTGCCGACAATAACGGCGTGCATCACACACGCACAAAGCACATCAGTGTTAGTATCACTATGTGCGTTCGTTGTTGCATGACGACAGCGTAAGTGTTGTGTGGGTTGAGACAGCACGACAGCTGGCCCACTTCTTGACCAAGGCACTGAAGCGTGACTCGTTCAAGAAAGCTATGAGTTCAGTCCACGTGCGTCCCTGGGTTGCACTCTTTGCCCTGGCCCGCATCTCTACGTCGTGAACATGCGTGGAAGCTTCCTAGCAACGCAGCCACTGACTAGGCGTCAGTGCCTGGTCAGACAGTAATGGCAATCACAAGTCGTGCACACAACGACAAGGGTCTGGCTAGGAGACACAAGGCAAAGTGTCCGAATGCTTCAATAGCATTTACAGAGAGGAATGACAAATGACAGGTCCATGGCATAAGTGCCTGCCGCGGCACACGCCGGGTGTCGCATGCGGCAGTGCAAGATCTGTCCTAAAACCGGCCCAAAACCACTGTTTTGGCCATAACTCAGCGCAGACATGTCAGAACACTACGCCGTCTGAACCTAGACGTGAAGGAGCAAAATCCAGATGCTACGACTGGTCACATGCATGCATCTGACATCAAACGGTGGACACACAATGCAAAAACTTGTAAATCGGGCTCACGACCAGTCCACCGATAAACTCCTACGTGCTGCAGAAAAACTGTAGGAGGTCCCGGGTAGCGTCCAGAGCTCTAGAATGGTCTTCAGTCAGCTGCAAGCTAGTAATCCACCACCAGATGACGCACCGGTACCACCAGGGTCCGCATGAGGGATCTGCACGAGTATGAACACGGCCGAGTGGTCACAGTAAACTGTACAGGTCGACAGGAACGTCACAAATCACAACACTCCCCCATGACCCGATGGTACGCATGTCCATGCACGTGCAGTACTGAGACAAGTACAACAACGAGTGCAACGACAAATGTGACACGAACACATACACACCCCACAATCAACCACTCTCAGGCAAGGGGCGAAGTTCAACAGAACAAATGGCCACCAGGAACGATCCGCGTGCTAGTGTCTTGGTCAAGAAGTTAGCACGCTGCATGTTAGTGCCAACCCAAATAACGGAGATCACGTGTTGCTCCACCAGATCACGCACAAAGTGATGCTCAACCGCAATGTTCTTCATGCGAGCATGAAAGACACTAGAGTTTTCTATAATGGCAAGAGCACTCTGGTTGTCACAACAAAGCACAATGGCGGGTACAGACTAGCCAAGCTCAAGGAATAGGAGCTGCAGCCAAACCGCCTCAGCAGCCCCTGCACCCAGAGCAACATACTCTGCCTCCAATGAGCTACATGCAATGCAGCCCTGCTTCTTGCTGCGCCATGACATAGCAGTCCAAGCGAGCAGGAACACATAATCAGTGCGATTGCGTCCATCTGGGCTCCACGCCCAGTCGCTGTCGGTGTAGCCGTCAAGGACCACTGAACACTACCGGCGAAAGCAGAGTCCAAGGTACGGTGTGGAGACCACGTACCGCACCACTTGCACAGCCGTGTGAAGGGCTCTAGCACGTAGAGCGTGCAAAAACTGGGCAAGGAGGTTAACGGCAAATGCCCTGTGAGGAAGTGTGGTAGTGGCCGGGTATATCAGAGATCTGATGAGGTGGAGGTACAGGGTCACATCCACTGTCTCCCCCAGCTGTGTGGGATCTTCCACCTTGATGGCATCCTGCTCTTCAGGCATGAGAGGTGTGGAAGTCGTGGGCACTGCGCTGAGGAAGTCGCTTAAGCCCTCCCCCACAACACGTGCGTATGGGGCCTGATGCACTAGTAGAGTACAACGTCTGCAGTCTCGCACGATCTCCATGCCAAGAAACACCACTGTAGGACCAAGGTCCTTCATCCTCTAGGCAGTCTAGAGGACAGCCTTGGCCTCCTTCATGGCCTCCAGTGAAGGAGACGCGATCAGAAAGTCGTCGACATAGACCAGGATGGCGGTGAATCGCTCAGGCGTCCTTCTGATAAAGAGAGAGGGATCTGCCTCGCTCTATACATATCCCGCACAAGTCAGGGTGCCAGTAATCTCCTGGTTCCAACACTGAGGAGAATTCTTGAGGCCGTACATGGACTTGCGCAAGAGCTAGACCTTGTCACCGTCCTCAAAGCCGGATGGCTGAGCCACGTAAATCTCCTCATCCAGAGAGCCATGGAGGAACGCATTGTTCACATCCATCTGGTGCAGTTCCAAGTCATGCAGAGCCACTACACCGAACAGAGCTCGAGCAGAGGTCATGCGGCCGACAGGGGAAAATGTGTAAGTGTAATCAATGCCCTCAATTTGAGAGGACCCCTTCACAATGAAGCGAGCCTTGTGGCGTTCCAGCGAGCCATCTCACTTCACTTTCTTCCGAGAGACCCACTTGACCTGAATAGCCTTCCTCCCAGGTAGAAGGTCGACTAGCTCGCAAACTTTGTGCTCTCGGATGGTGCAAAGCTCATCCTCGCAGGCAGCACGCCAAGCGTCAGCATCCTATGATGAGAGAGCTTCCCTCAGTGTGCCCGGGTGAGGCGCCATTGAGGGAGAGCTCTGCGTGGCAAGAGCCACGCCTCTGAGTGTTAGGTCTGATGACCACAAGATCGGCTCCTGCATCACAAGCAATATGAAACTCGTGAGTGACGATTTTGTGCCCTATGGGACACGTTGGATGTACCTCTGTGTGCTCAGTGCGGACACTCAGGCCTAGGGCCTTTGTCCAGGGCTCCACTCACAGCGATGCTGTGAGTGGAGCGCCTAGGTGCGGGACCAGACACTCGCTGAGCGCCGAAGTCCAATGGTCAAAGACGAACGCCAGGCTCACAGGAGTAACCCGGGCTCGAGGGGCGTACCTCGGGCTCAGGAACGGGCACAATCACAACTAGGGAGGGCTGAGGCAAGGGATCTGGTAATGGCGTGCGAGGAGATGCGGGTGTGGGAGACACTAGGCTCGGTGTGATAGTAGGAGCAGGTGAGCCAGGTCCACGCACTAAGGCAGGATTGCCGGCAGACACAGGTAAGGTTATAGGATTACGCATAGGTACAGGATCATGGGTACCTGTGGGATGAGAGGGGACATGGGTAGAAGCCGGCGGTGCTGGAGAAATCTCTAGACCGATAACGATGATCGCTGGGTCATCAAGAGCCGGAGAAGTGGAGGGAGCTTGAACGGACACATTAGCCTAGTGAGTGGTGCATCGCAGGCACAGACTCCCCCATATGTCGGGAAACCTCACACGTAGGAACGTGTGTGACGGACGGTGACGTGATGGAAGTCAGATCACGCTAGGTGAGGGACTCAAAGAAGAGCGCGTTGCGTGACTCAACAATGTGACAACGAGCAGGGTCCCAAAAACCCCATGCCTTTGACGGCGGGGAGATGCCGACGAAGGCACACAAGCGACCCCGCGGTGAGACCGTAGACCCCTGCAGGTCCTTGGTGTACCACACAGAAGCCAAGGATCCCCAGACGCGAGCGAGGTGTAGGTCAGCACGGTGGCCGAACCAGAGCTCATACGTTGTGACGTGGTCCGGAAGAGGACCGTGCGGGAGGCAGTTCTAGACCCAAGTCATGTAGGCAAAGCCTTCAAAAATGAAGGACTCCGAAAGACCACACTCAGATTGCATAGCGCGAACCGCATCCTCCATGGTGTGGTTCCAGCACTCAGAAACACCGTTATGCTGAGGAGTAGTAGGAGCGGACACCTGGTGAAAAATCCCCTGTTCCGCGAAGAAGCTGTCCATCTTGCCAAGAAACTCACCGCCGCGCTCCGAGCGGAAGGTGTGCAGCGTGTGGCGGGACTAACGCTCAGCCATCACTAGCCAAAGGCGAACTGCGAGAGCGGCGTCACTCTTCTGGCGCAGGCTGTAGACCCATCACATCCGAGTGAAGTCATCAGTCAGGGTCAAGACGTATCGGCCACGAACGAACAGAGACTTGACAGGAAGGAGACAAGAAGGTCCAAATGGACTAACTCGAGAGGGCAAAGTGCGCATGAACGGGAGTCAGGGTAGGTGCAACGATGCATCTTATCCTGAGCACAGAAGAGAAAGTAGGTCTTGGACGGCTTCTCGCGTCAAGACCGAGGGCGGGCTGTGTCCAAATGAGCTTTGACACAGTGTCGGAGCCTACATGACACAGGCGGCAATGAAGCAATCGCTGGTGCTCAGGATACAGAACAGTAGTGACAAAAACACGAGTAGAGGGGGAGGGGGAGCAAGGAGTAGCGGTCCGAGAGACACAATATAGGCCATCCACAAGAGAGGCACGAAGAACAACGCAATGAGTGTCAAGGAATAGAGGTCGCGGATTATGTAGTGTGCTCTACAGAGAGTCCCATCAGTGTGCAAGTACGTACAGAAAGCAAACTCAGCTCCATATCAGGCACAAAGAGCACCTCGGAAAGATACTAGGGGCCAGACGGACCATCAGAACATACAACCCCAATACCCTGGACTGGCAAGGACTCACCAGACCCTGTGCGGACGGAACAAACAGACGCAAGAGGGTCGAGAACAACGAAATCATTACGATGACAGGTCATATGATGAGTGGCACTGGAATCGATGGTCCAAGTGCCACCGGAAACACGACTAGAGGACGTCACTGTACAACGGGGAATGGAACACTCGGCCTCAGACGAACGTTGGGCAACAGGTGAGGAGGAACAAAGGGTGCAAAGGTGAGACTCATGAATCCAATCCGTACAGTCACGTCCATCGTCATCACATGCCGACTGTGCCCCCCCCACATGAGTCATCCCAAGCCACAAGAACATATGAACAGATAGTCTGTGGACCACCTGGCTATGAAAACACACTCGCACCTCCTTGAAAGCAAAGCGCTAGAAGGTGTCGGAGCTTGGCGACGGTGTGGTCATGTGGGTGCGGGTCACTGTTGCTCGTCGGTGGAGAAGCGGGAACTACTGCGATCGTGGTTGCCGTGCGCCCGGAGGATGTGCTGCTCAACGTGGACCATAGTGTGTGCGCAGCCTGGAGCCCGTGACTAATCTGCACCCAGTCGAGTGGCTGCTGGCGCTCGGTATAGTGATGGGCGCCTCCACAGTTGTAACAGTGAACGGAGCGTCCACTGCTACTGCCCGATGATGGGTGCTGTTGTGATTGTTCCTGGCCTGAGCCGCGCCTCCGTCGCCCCTTATTCCCTTGTGCTGCGGCCGCAACACCCTGTGTCTGAGTTGGTGTAATTGGGGTAGAAGAGGAGGAGGACGTGACAGAGGATGGAGAGGGATTCTGGAAGAGGGGCTTCGGTGGTGATGCAACGACTGCTGCAACAATGGAGGTCTCCTGATGAGCCACGGCTGCCTCACGGGCACAAGTCACCTGGAGAAAGAGCTGGTGCGCCCAGGGAAGAAGCTGTAGTGAGGCCCAAAAAGGCTCGAGCATGGCGTCGTTGCACCTCGTGAAGATATCTGTGTGCTCAAGGCAAACTTCGAGCATGATCGTGCGGAGCGCCCACAGTTGTGTACCTCGTGAGGTCCCAAGGCTCGTGTAGATGCGCATGGCTCGTCGCCAGTAGTCGGATACAGGCTCGGCAGGCCCCTGACGAAGGGAGTGAAAGGCACGGATGTCCGTGGCGCGGGTGGCGTGTGTCTCTGTAACAAGCAAGGATAATGATAGGCCCCAGTCCACGCGTGGATCAGCGCCGGTGCCTGTGCCCGCCTCGCCAAGGAACGAACGGAAGTCGACGACAGTCTCACACGACATGGCGTAGAGAAGTCCGCGCATAACCCTAGTCGCTAACAGCACCTGTGCTCTGTCCATAGGTTAATGCGGACTCTGGTAGTAGGGTCACACGCCCTCTGAACTGGCCCTAACCTTGAAAAGGATCTCCCGGCAGTCAAAACTGTCCTCGCTGACATACCGTGGGGGCGGTGTCTCGAAGTCCTTGGGTTGCCGCTCCGTAGGGAGAATAACCACAGGTTGTGAAGGACAAGGGATGGGAGAGACGCCGGGAAGAGAGAAGGTGCTGGGGTGGAGGTCAGGCGTCGATCAAAACTCGGGAAAGCGAGAGGTGTGTAGGGGACGAGAGCTCGTTTGAAGCTGTCGGAGACGCTCCTGAAGCACATGAATGTCGTACTCGGGGGAGTCGCCCTCCATGTCTTGCATGTCTGGATCCTCGTCCCAAGGATCAAGAGGTGGCAGGTCGGCTCCAGCTCTTGTCTCCGGTGCTGGAGCTGACTGCTATATAGAGGGTGCGACCCCGGCCGCTCCCGGGAAGGTCTATCTTGGTGTCGTGGAATGACCTCGAAGAAGCTCGGTGAGTGTACGGATGGCATCAGTTTGCTCCCGCTGCAAGTGACGCATCTCGTTCTGTTAGCTCCGCAGGTCCTTAATAGCCTGCGAACGTGGACACATGACCCCTCAGGAGGAAGGAGAGGGATCTACTACCCTTTTCCCCTTATTGCTGGACGAAGCCATGTCGCCGCTCATTATGGGCTGAGATGTCAACGTGGTCGAATTGCAGAAACGTGAGCATTTCTCGAGGATTTGAAACACTGGAAACTTTTGACCCTCCGACCAAAAATTTCACCAAGGCAAGTGCTGACGTCAGCAGGAAGTGGCTGACGTCAGCATGACCTGATGACATCAGCAAGGGAAAATGCAGACGTCAGTTCGCCTTCCCTTCTTTTTTCTTTTTTGTTTTTGGTCAACCTTCGCGGTTGCTATGCGAGCAGACGCCCCCTCCGTAGCAGCCGCGCGGAAGTTGCGTGAAAGCTGCGTAGCAGCTTCTGCTCAGCTGATGTTGCTAGTGTGGCGTCAGCTGCAGCAACAGCCGCACGGCTGTGTACGAAACAGCCGCCTAGCGGCTGCGTGCACAGCCGTGGCAGTAGCTGTGCGCTACTGCTGCTGTTGCGCGCTGCGGCTGTTGCACGCTGCTGCCACCGTCGCGAGCTGCTGCCGGTGATGCTATTGCGCTGCTGCTCCCGCTGCTGCTGCTACCACTACTACTGCGCTTCTGCTATGCTGCTGCCGCCTCTGCGGCTGTCGCTGCTGCTGTGCTGCTACTGTGCTGCTGGCGCCGTGTGCTGCTGCTGTACTACTGCCGTCGCGCGCTGCTGCTGCCCTGTTGCTGCTGCTGCTTAGTGCTACTCCTGCTGCCTCTCAGTACTACTACTGCTGCATGTGCCAATATCGGCAGCTGCTGGCGGCTGTAGTCTACTACAACTATTGCCTGCTGCCGCTAGCGGCTGCTGCTCATGCAGTCTCACGTGGTGATGGTGAGTGACGTCAACAGCGATCGGCTATCGTCGTCGATAGGTCCTTGTGGATATGTTGCAGGGTGACTCTCACTACTGCTGCTCTGTTGCATCTCTACTGCGCAGCTCGGTGAGAACTGTCTCACCACTCTGATACCATGAGAAGATGCATGGAAGCTTCCTTGCAACGCAGCCGCTGACTAGGCGTCAGTGCCTTGTCAGACGGTGACGACAGTCACAAGTCGTGCACACAACGGCAAGGATGTGGCTAGGAGACACAAGGCAAAGTGTGAGAATGCTTCAATAGCACTTGCAGAGAGGAATGACAAATGACACGTCCATGGCATAAGTACCTGCCGCCGCGCACGGCGGGTGTCGCACGCGGCAGTGCAAGATCTGTCCTAAAACCGGCCCAAAACCACTGTTTTGGCCGTAACTCTGCGCAGACATGTCAGAACGCTACGCCGTCTCAACCTAGACGTACAGGATGAAAATTCAAATGCTACGACTGGTCACATGCATGCATCTAACATCAAACGGTGGACACACAATGCAAAAACATGTAAATCGGGCCCACGGCTAGTCCACCGATAAACTCCTGCGTGCCGTAGAAAAACTACAAGAGGTCCCGGGTAGCATCCAGAGCTCTGGAACGGATGTCGATCAGCTGCAAGCTGGTAGTCCGCCACCAAATGATGCACCGGTACCACCAGGGTCCGCATCAGGGATCTGCACAAGTATGGACACGGCCGAGTGGTGACAGTAACCTGTGCTGGTCAATAGGAACGTCACGAATCACAACATATGTGCCCTGGGAGAGTCTCAACATATGTGTCACTGCCTGTCTATGTGCACTGCGCCTGTGAGTCATGGGGGAGTGTTGGTTTTTTGGCATCTCTCATTCTGCTCTATTGTCTCCTCTCCGCTTGTGTACATCAGCGTGCAGATGACTGACGGCAAGACTCAACGCTGCTGGAGTGTCGTCCGGTGGAGCCGATGCACGCTGAAGCCTACACGCAGTTCGCTGGAGCCTCCTCCCTGTGGCAATGTGCTCAACTCCATCGACATGCCTCCTCGACGCTCAGGCCGCCGGCGGTCACTGCCACCACAGATGCTGTTTGCATGCGCCCAGCGCTGGCTCTGACTATACCATTGTGTGTGTAGCGTGATGCTCTGCTTAGGGTCCATGTCTCATGTTAGCGTGGCATTGTTTGGCACCATGGACTGTCGTATGCACTGCCTGGGTTTGGGCAGCCATAACTCTTTGATGCTGTTTTTCTAGATGCTTCTGAACGCACGACTGCGTTTGCAACATCAGTATTATGTTATTGCCCAGTTTTCAGGCAAAACGGGCAACGCCCTGGTTTTGGGTTGTCGGCCATCTGGCAGTGCTTATCGAGAAAACCCTGCCTGCCAAAAAAATGTCTATTTTCTGATTGGTTGGATAGCCAAGTCACAAGCTCTACAGAGATGGGGGGAGCTAGAACTTGGAGGGGTCTCCTATTGGTGTTTGTTCTTCATTCCTAATCAGTCACTTTCAGTTTTCAGCTGCTTTCTGGCGCTGATACTGGCGTGCGCACTTTTGAGTAACAAACTCAGAGCACTCAGACTTAGACTGTAGAGCGCAGACTGAGGGGGCATCAGACTAAGCAACGAGCGTGGAAGCCCGCACGTTGCATCAACAATGCCACTGCCCCAACTTGTGCTTTAGTAGTTCCAACCCATATCAATGTTGAGCATCATTTTGTGCACGAGAGAGTGGCTACAGGTCATGTCCAGATCGTTTGGGTTGACACTCGACAGCAGAGGACTCACTTTCTTACAAGGGCACTCAGCAGTATCGTCTTCAAGGCTGCAGTCCATGCTGTTGGTTTGTTGTGTTCTCGTGATGCTCCCAGTTGAGTCGTTGCTCTTGTTTGTATCCATGTACAGTTAGAGAAGCTTCTATGAACCTTCCAAACCACTTGCCGCGACACTAGGCGTCAGCGCTAGGTCAGCGTGTGACAAGGGTCACAAGTCAGAGGCAAAAACTGCAAGGGTTTGGGTAGGGACACGCACAGAGTGTCAAGAAGCTCAAATCTCAAATCTGACAAGAACACAACATAAATACCTGTTGCGGCTCACGGCAAGTGACGCACGCGCAGTGTCACTTTGTCCCAAAACTGGCCTAAAATCATTGTTTTGGCCATAAACCTGCACATAGGTATCCGAATGCACCACTGTCTGAGCCTAGAGATGCAAAATCTTGAGCCGGACGCTACAACGGGTCACACACACAAGTCTGGCATCAATCGGTGGACAGACAATGCAAAACATGCAAATCGGGCTCGGGAGCTAGTCCACCGAGAAAACTCTATCGTCTGCAGAAAATCCAGAAAGGTCCCCGACAATCACCCGGAATGTCGTGGCAGCTGTCTGGCAGTTGGTAGTGCATGTAGCCACCACTCGTCGGTGCCCTGGCGCCAGTTGCGTCTGCACCATGGATCATGTCGTCATGCTCTCCGGTAACGCCGTTCCGTATCACCAGTACTGGGTATACGGATAATCACGCGTCATCACTAGTGACGGGTGGAAGCCACACAAACCAACACTCCCCCTAGCAGACACAGCCGTCACCGCAATGAAAAGTGAGGGGCTACACTCACTGTCCGTCGTAAACACTAACCATAATACAAGGTTTCCTCGAGACAGTGGTGTAACTCACCAAGTGCCCGGTTCTCGACTGTACAACACATAATCTACACACACATGTGCCAAACATCACACAAGAGGTACAAAGCAACAAGGTCTCCTCATGACCCTCAGAACATGTCTTCGGGGTCCGGGTCTCGACCACACCTGCTCGCGTGCATGGAACATACATACCACATGGAGGTAGATTCACCAACGGATGCCGACGTCCGACTAGGAGTCGACGGCCGAGTGACAGGTGTGCCAGTAGCAGCCAGTGCCTCTACAATAGCACCTCTTGCAAGTGCAGACGCTGCAGCCAATCGTCCACCTGCCGCTGAACGTCCGCCCGTCTCCGACGTGCATCCTGTAAAGACCTCTCAGCTGCCTCGAGATGCGTGTGCACATCCTCCACCCACTCCTCGGCAGCCTACCGTGCTGGAACATCCGTAGTGTAACAACGGCTGCTGGCCTCCCGAAGCTCGGCCATGAGACCCTGCACGTGCGCCTCCGCTCGAGCCACATCTACCTCCTGCTCGTCGACCGCGGAGCGTAGGCGCTCGAGTATGGGAACTGTAGCTTGGACATGTGTAGGTGTGTCGACGGCTAGAACAGCCATGGTGTCAGCGATGCCGGTCAAGGCAGCCATGAGCCGGAGGTCTGCAGCTCGCCCTGCATCCTCCACGGTAGATGCGCCTATAGGGGTGACTGCTGTAGGCTGAGCTGATGCCGTGGGCACAACCGCCACTCCGCTGTCAACACTGTGGGTCACGGTAGCGGTTGCTCTTGCACGGGCCATCGCTGCTAAAACATCCACTGATATCACCTCCTCCAACTGTCGGCGCAAGTCCGACCGTCTCCACATTGCACCGTGGAACGTCCACTCAGCAGCCTCGAGGCGCGTGTACACATCCTCGACGTCTACTGCCGCTAACCGACGACCCGCGGCGTCAGCGGTGCTCCAACGTGTGCTCGCTGCACGTAGCTCAAGCGTGAGATCTTGTAGGTGCCTGTCCGCACATGTGACTACATCCTCTTGGTCACGAAGCATAGAGTGTAAATGCTCAAGTGCAGGGGCCTGCTCGGCTGCTGGTGTATCAGCTACTTCTCGAGCTGCGTCCTTCGCGATGGCTGCGCCTCCACAGACAACTTCCGCAATGGCACTGGCCATAGCAGAAGTGCTGGCAACCTTGACGTCTCCTACCTCTCCGGGTACCCCCTCCGCATGTATATCTGCAATGGCAGATGCTGTGGCTGAGGGAGCGTCTACCCCTACGCAAGTTGTACTAGCTACTATAGGAGCAACGACCATCGTGGTGTCTGCACCAACAAGCGCGTCCACTGCCGGCGTCCTGTCAGTAGCAATGACTGCAACTGCTGCTACTGTCAAGACGTCGATGGCTGCCGACACACCCACTGCCTGGACGTCTACTCCACATGTGTCCGTTGTCATCGCCATTGCTACTACTGCCCCATCCACTGCTGCTGCCACACATGCCTCTATGGTCGTGGTCTCTGCTACGTCAACAGTAGTCTCCATCTCCATCCCCATCTCTATGTCTGCCTCCAACTCCGCGTCGGACCACTCGTCCACCTCGGACTCCACGTCGGACCACTCCTCGGATGTCTCATCCTCACGGAGAGCGTCCTGTCATGAAGCACCGTCTGTCGCATCCCTGCTGCACTCTCCGGTGGTCGTCGGTGGACACTCCATCCCCCCCTCGACCGACGCACCGGTAGAAGCTGCAAAGGGATGCCGCACCAACCCTGCGACTGGGGACGAGAGAGTCATCTCCGTGCTGACGTCTGCCACTGCTGCGACTGCTGCTGCCTCCTAGGCATGTCTCGCCAAACATGCCGTCCGCTGCCTCGCGTGCCAAGTGCGAGCGCAACGACGCCGAGCTGAAGGGACTAGCAGAGAAGCGGAGGGGTCAACGGTCGGGATGACTCCAACTGACTTGAGGATAGAGCGAAGGGCATCAGAGGTGGAGCTAAGGTCGGGAGGTGTGGCATGGTCAGGTGATGACACCGATGGAGGTGAGGATGGCGAGGAGGAAGATAGGGGTGTGTGAAGCGGCACGGTGGCAACGACCCGCTCAGAGACCATGGTCTGTCAGCTGTTGCACCGTGCGCTTCAGACCCTGGAGCTCGGTGTACAACACCGCCATAGCTCCACTGAGGGGTGCGACGGTATGAGCTAATGTCTCTGAGTCCGATAGTGGAGTAAGGCGGGACCGTAACCAGGGAGGTCGCCGCCCAGCAAGGCGCTGGCGACACTGGCGCCAACCATGGTGTCGGTCGCTGCAAAAGAAGAAGGCAAAGCCGTTGGACGTCTGAGGCATGTGCCACGGCTGGAACTGCCACTGCGCTCGTGGCGCCTGCCACATTTGCAATGCCGGTGCCAGCCAAGGCGCCGGCTGTGCCCCTTGCCACGCCGGTGTGATCATCTTAGGAGCCCGGCGTGGGTGAGTGTATAAGACACCCGCTCCCGCTGGCACAAGGCCACAAGGGGAACCGGGCGATCAAAGCACAATGTCTCAAATGTGCTGTGACGCGGTCACGAGGACGGCCACCACTACGCTCGTGGTACGTTGATGTTCGACTACTACGCATCTTTCGCGTGGTTGCCGTGCTACCTCAAGTCGCCTTCGGTGTTGTTGTTGCTCCGGTTGCCGTCGTCAGCCGACGACTGTGGCCTCCGACCACCTTCGCCGCTGCTGCTACTACTGCGGCTCACGCGGCCGTTGCTGCTGTTGCGGTCGCTGTCGTTTGCCGACGGCGAGTTAGTGCACCAACGTGTGGGTGCACCGGGGGTATTTTTTTTTCTTCACTCCTTTTTTTTCTTCTCAGGTGCCACCTCCTCGGGTGCCCCTTTTGGGGTTGTCTTTGGGTGGCCCACTCGGGGAACCCCCCCAGTGTTCTCTCCCTTGTTGGTTTATGTGCCACAGACATGTTGTGACCTCTGGCCTAGCTGCATACTCACCGCACTGACGCAGGTGACTGATGCTGGAGGGACATCGGTGCTGACGCTGTACCTCAAGTGGTGGTAACTCGTGGGCATTCAGAGAAGACAATCCAGAGTCGCTCGCAGAATTGAGCGTTCCCCTTACCACANCTTGTGACGCTCGTGTCAGTTGGTGTCTGTTTGCGTCGGCTGTGGGTCATGGGGGAGTGTTGGTTTATGTGCCACAGACATGTTGTGACCTCTGGCCTAGCTGCATACTCACCGCACTGACGCAGGTGACTGATGCTGGAGGGACATCGGTGCTGACGCTGTACCTCAAGTGGTGGTAACTCGTGGGCATTCAGAGAAGACAATCCAGAGTCGCTCGCAGAATTGAGCGTTCCCCTTACCACAACATTTCACAATATAAGTGCTTGGTGACACTAGGATTTCTAGTGGGTTTTGTTTTTGCCTGAGAAAGAGGGGATTGTGGCCGGGTTGTTTTCTCGGCCTGGACTTGCATGTTCTTGAATATTAATGTGGGGAACAGGTCCAGGTTCTACCCTAGCACGGCGGGGGTGCGAGCGAGGGTGGGCTCGCTGCTTGCTCGCTCGTCACCTCGCCAGCAGCTTAGGGCCCGCGTAACACCTCTGTCGATTGTCACTGAGCTACTTGCGTTTTTCTCTCCTTCGCAAAACCGCTGCCGTTTATGGCGCTTTGTCTCTTGCATGCTCAGTCTGTTCTTCCTTCGACCCTCACTCTCCCTCCTACCGGGATCCTCTATCCTCTGGTATCAGAGTAGTGGAGAGAGGAGGTGTTGAGCTCATGAATCGAGCGCTCGATCTCGGTGTGCGGCCAATCTTCGTCGCCACCACCGCTTCCGCCGCCACTTCAGTCACTAGAAGTACATTCTCTCCTACTGCAGCTCACTACCCTCGCCCATTCTGTGGCGAGAAACAGAAGGAGCTACGAGCAAACACTCGCGGGTGTTCACTTCATTCACCCCCGCGGGATTGCTCTCATTCGCGATGCTGCAGGTTTCAAACTGCCTTATCTACGGCAGTAGCTTGAGCAGCAGCACCACCACGCCCTAAGCAGCAGCAATGAAGTCACAGTAGCTGCAGCAGCAGCCACAAAGCGATAGCAGAAATGGCTGCAAGGGGAGCAGCCGTCATCCTTCTCAGCTGCATCAGCAACCGGTGCCGATCTGCTTGCAACAACAGTAGTAGCAGCAGTAGCAAAGAGACAGCAGCAGTAGCGGCAGCAGCAAAGCGACATCAGCAGCAGCAATAGCAGCAAAGCAGCAGTAGCAGTAGCAAAGCAACAGCAGCAGCAGCAGCAGCAAGGCGACAGCAGCAGCAGCAGCAGGTGCCGATCAACAGCAGCAACAGCAAAGCGACAGCAGAAGCAGTAGCAGCAGCAAAGCAGCAGTAGTAGCAGCAGCAGCAGCAAGGCGACAGTAGCAGCAGCAGCAGGTGCCGATCAACATGAAGTAGCAGCAGCAGCAGCAGCAGCAAAGCGACAGTAGCAGCAGCAGCAGCAAGGCGACAGTAGCAGCAGCAGCAGGTGCCGATCAACATGAAGTAGCAGCAGCAGCAGCAGCAGCAAAGCGACAGTAGCAGCAGCAGTAGCAGGTGCCAATCCACTTGCAGCAGCAGCAGGAGCAGCAGCAGCAACAGCAAAGCAATAGCAGCAGCAGCAGCAGCGAAGCGACAGCAAAAGCAGCAGCAGCAACAAGGAGACAGCAGCAGCAGCAACAGGTGCCGATCTACTTGTAGTAGCAGCAGCAACAGCAGCAGCAACGAGACCGCAGCAGCATCCATACATCTCTCCAAATACTGCTGCTACATTCTCAATTGTTGCACTTTCAGCAACAGCTGTAAAGGACGCCCACCGTCCTAATACCTCAACTGCCACACTGGCACACGGTGACGTTCCAGACGCGGCCTCGTTGGTGGAGTACTACAACGGGGGAACGTCGCACCGACGAGAACGACATCGTCGCGGCATGAGTAGCGACCGGGGATTCGAGTCCGCCTCAGCACGGTCCGCTCGTGCATCACGTCATCGTCCGGTAAGCGTCTCCCCTCCCCATTCTCTTAGGGAGGACCCTCTGCTGTCCGGCGATCCCGAGGTTCCTGCTGCCCAGCTGCACTCAGCGTTCCCGCAGGACGTCGTTCGTCTTGTGCGCATCGTTACACGCACAATCACGGCTATCATTGACGCAGCGGCGGCAGCTGCAGCCACCTTCGCCGCCGTCGCTAGAGCCTCGCGTGCTCCTGCCGCCACCTCAGTAGGACGTGCTGCAGATTCGTACACAGAGGCCGCGGTTGTTGCTGGTCCCATTGCTACAGCGGCTGCTGATATAGGCACACAAATATCTGCTACAGCATCTGCCATTGCCTCTGCAACGGCCTCAGCTACATCAGCCACAGCGGCAGCCGCTGCTTCAATTCGCACCTCCACCGCAGTCGCCGTCACCACAACTTCATCTGCTCCATCTGCCGCCTCCAGCCTCGTCACAGCAACCATCTCCATCGCAGCAGCCTTCTCTACTCTTGCTGCTGCCTGCACCACTGGAGCCTTTGCTCTGGTGGTGCCCATTGCCTCCACCGTCTCTGTTCTATCTGCTGCCTCTGCTGCTGTGGTTCCTCCACTCCTTGCTTTTCTCCGCAGCCCGTCATCTTGACCACCTTGTTTGCATATTGTGCCTGCGTATCTTCCCTCTTCTCCTTCTGCTGTGGCTTGTCCTGTCTGACTCGGGGTGGGCTGTCCTGCAGCTTTTGACTCTTTGCCTCAGGCAACCCCACTTTTCCCACGCCCACTGGGGCTGGGGAAACTCTGCCAAAATCTGTCCGGCAGAGCCCTCGCGTCGTCACCATGCCTGGTGACGACGAGTCAGTCATAGCGACTCTTCAGCGCCAGCTGACCCTCGCTCGCGAGGCTCAGTAGGAGGCTGAGGACCGCCTTAAGCTTGCTGAAGATAATCGCGCCGCTTTTGTTAATGAGGTCGCCGCCATAGTGCTGCGTCGCCTCTCTGCTGCGTCGGTTGGAACCAGTCAAACCCCTTGTGCAGGCACCTCTTCTTCTTCCTCTAACACTTCTGCTATTGCGCCCACTGGCACTGCTGCTGCTGCCGCCACTCTCCCCGCGCCTCGCCAGCATGACTTCTTCTCTCAACCACCTTCCCTCTCCTCTGGGCTCGCCTTCACCTCCTGGGAAGTGCGCTTTAGCGCGTGGGCCCAAGGGGAGCAGATGTGGGAGTATTACTCCCCAGCTGTTACTCCATTCACTCCCCTTGCAACTGAGTCTGCCCGTGCTGTGCGCGCCCTCATCGCTGCCGCTCTTGAGTCGTTGATTGATGATGTCGGCACGTTCAATGCTGATCCTGCTGTCCAGCGTCTTGCCGACCATGTCGGTGCATATGCCATGCTACGTCGTCGCACCACTGTCACTGGCCAGGCCGCTCAGAGCGCCCTCATAGTCCAGTTCAACACACTTCTCATGCGTAGTGACGAGACCGCTAATGCCTATTGGTCTCGCGGTCTCAAGCTTCTTCGCGAGCTTGGCAAAGCAGCACCTGACCAGCTCTCTGCTGTTCTCACCATGATCAACGGCCTTATCCCAGAGCTGTCCGACCTTCTTCGTGACGTCAAAGCTGACGAGCTGCAGCAGCTTGCCTCACAGCCCATTCCCCCTGATTCCCCGCCAGGGGTAGGGCCTCTCTGGGATTTCACCTCCGAGCGCCTTGCTGCCTGGTGGACCAGTCTTCAAAACAAGTGCCTTCATCGCTCTTCAGTTACGGGTGTTGCTGCGCTCACCACTTCAGCAGCACCCTCCTTCTCCTCTGCTGCACCCTCCTCCCTCTCCGCTGCTGTATCTTCCCCTGCCTCCACGGCCTCCTCTTCCTCTCCTACCGCTGCCCTTGCTTCCCAGGGTTGTGGCAAAGGGAAAGGGAAGGGCAAGGGCAAGGGCAAGGATAAGGGTGCTGCCCCTTCCTCTCGGATTCCGGGCGCCGTTGTGTGCTGGAACTGTGGCTCTACTGAGCACTCTGCTCGTACTTGCCCGGCTCCTCCGGATGACCTACGCCTCGCCCGC
>SZWC01023556.1:32892-39861 GCA_023375785.1 Penium margaritaceum | reverse complement strand
TCTATATCTATATCTATATCTATATCTATATCTATATCTATATCTATATCTATATCTATATCTATATCTATATCTATATCTATATCTATATCTATATCTATATCTATATCTATGTTTATATCTATGTCCATATCTATATCTATATCTATATCTTTATCTATTCATTTTCGTACTATGTATTTACCTTTATCTCTTTTAAAACTTACATCAGTATTTTGATCCTTATGTCTTTGTACATCAATACCCGTATCCATAGGTGTACCTAAATGTAGATATGGAGGAAGTAAAGACAAAGAAATTGTGGTAAGTTTGATGTTCAATTCCAGGCGTGAGGCAATATTGTGATCCTTGTGCTTGAACGTCGGCTTCCCTTTAATGGTACGAATGACTAAGTTGGCAAAGGTGATGGTAAAAAGGATGTTTCTTCTCCTCCGGATGGAGAGGATCAACGGTTTTTCTCACATTTTTATGCTAGAAAAAGTATACGTTTTTTGCTCTAGTTAAAGATGACGCGGCTGTGGATGATGTGCTTTTCTTGAGAAAACAAAAGAAAAAGTCGTTGGGGTCAGGCAAACCTGACGCAGCTGTGGATGATCCGCTCTCCTCACCCAACGGAGCTGACGCATGTGTGGGTAACCCGCTCTCTTCACACAGGCCAACGTGTTGCTCGCTCTTTCTCTTGGAAGACAGTTGACAAAGACAGACGAACCTCCTTGTCAACAAGCACACAAGCTCCTATCTTTCATCTGCACCTACTGCACGTCGCGTCAAGGTGCGAAGCCATTCTACTGCTCCCTGGTCCCGTTTTACTGCTGCCTTGCGGCCGCTGCTGCTGCTGCCATGCCACTGTGACGTCTTTGCGTCTGCGGCCTCATCACCGCTGCTGCTGCCACAGCATTGCCGCTGCTGCTGCCGCAGGGCCCGTCGCTGCTGCTAGCGCCACGCCGCCGCTGCTGCTGCCGCCGCTCCGCCCCTGCTGCTGAGGCTGGGCTCATCGCTTCTGCTACCCCTGCGCCGATGCTGTTGCTGCTGCCGCGCCGCCACTCCCGCAGCCGCTTCCCCGCGCCGCGCCGCACCGCCGCTGCTGCTGCTTCTGCTGCTGCTGCGCCACGCCGCCGCTGGTGTCGCGCAACCGCTGCTGCTGCAGCCGCGCCATTGCTGCTGCTGCTGCTACTGCTGCTCCTGCTGCTGCTGCCAGGCCACAAAGATGGAGCGCGGGCAGGAGGGAATGAGAGAGAGCGGGATAGGAAGACTGTCTTCCCATCATGCGACCTCCATCATTTCTTCTGTCTTTTTACAGGAGAGGAAATTAGGGAGGTCGCAGTAGATAGGCGAGGCGAGAGGGACAGGGGAAGAGGAGAAAGCAAGGGTGTGGGATAGAGAGGTACTGAGAGAAAGAGGGAGAGAAGGAGACATGTGGGAGTTGAGGTTGGGTTGGGAGTGAGGGTGAGGGTAGAGAAGGTGGTAGGAGGTGCGTGTGTGTGTGTGTGTGTGTGTGTGTGTGTGTGTGTGTGTGTGTGTGTGTGTGTGTGTGTGTGTGTGTGTGTGTGTGTGTGTGTGTGTGTGTGTGTGTGTGTGTGTGTGTTTGTGCATGTATGTGTGTGTATAATGGGTAATCGGGTATGGTTACATCCAATTGTTTTAAACTCTAACATGTTTGTGTGTATTTGTGAAGCTATAAGAAAAAACTCTTTGCCACATAATTTAAACGATCTAAAAATGTGGGGAAAAAAACTTAAAAGCTAGGCAAAGCCTCAATCCACAACACATATTGATCATGGATTTAAGACCATACCACCAAAACACCTCTATTTGTGCCAAAGTGAAAACTTAATCATGAAATCTATTTTCCTTGTTTCCTTACTAATCTACGTCATTTAAAATTAAAAACCGAAAGAGTCTTATATCCAAACTCATCTCATCACACTCTGAGCAAAATCTATTGGATCAACTCCCAAACATCTCAAAGAACATCACAAGTTTAAGATCTTCAAATGAATAAACTTATGGGGAGTCACATGTTTTGAGACAGGAAGAAATCTCCATAACTATCGAAATTCCATAGAAAATAAATTTAAAAATGTAAATTTGAACGGTGTGTTTGAAACAATAGCTATCTTCTAAATAAAAGGCATCAACTTGGAGAATTTTCACACCCTTGTTATCCTTCACTTATGTCACATGTGGTATTTTAGAGAGGTTCAAACAACGCCCTTACAAAGATGCATGCATTTGATCACCATAACCGGATGTAACGGGAAGGTAAAACAATCATCATACCCACTCATTCACCGAACTATTGTTGCAAAACCAAAACTATATTCCGTGGTGTAAAGAAACAGGTTGAATCTTAAAAACGTATATGCAATATGAGGCTTGAGTAAGGTAATGTATTTCAAATAAAAAATGTTATTGTTAGAAACAATGGTAATATTTTGTAAGGTTTCTTTCAATGTTTAGCCAAGATATGACCCAGCTCGACCCTCAAACCACCAAAGCCACCTAAGCAGTGGATTCTCGAGTGAACACATGCTATAAAAGGATAAAGTGAATATATTTTAAATACATTTAATGCCTTCATATGACTTTGCAAAACGTAATACGCATCAACAAATCCAAGAAAACCAAAGGTATAAATTACATCAATGTGTTGTTGAAAAGGGATTAACAATGTTTTAGAATAACACACCCATAACATCGTGAGAAAAAAATGATTTTCTTGTTTTTTAATCCACAATCTCAAACACTTAAATAGATTTCTGAATTATATGGCATCACAAAGGAGATGAAATAAATATTCATTATTCTTGATCTTTTGTAAGTACACCAAAAAAATGAACATAGATTTTTTTGTTCATCAATTCCGTCAAATGGTATATAGGCCTCCCAATGTCAAACATACATTCGTTTTCCATGTAAAAAATGAAACATCCTTTTATCATTCTTTAGTTCCCCATGTTTAAGGCATGAAATCCATTTAGAGCTCAATTTTGCAAAGAAAAATTGAAATTCATTAAAGACCATTCAATGAAAACAATTTCAATGCTACAAATTGAAAATTGGTGGATAAAAATACGAGAGAGGGAAACAAACATTGTTTTTAGTATATAAAGTTAAAATGTGATTTTTGTGTAAGAAAGGTTCACCTTCATACCCTTTCTTGATGAATTTCAGATTCTATTTTACACTTAATAACATTGAAAAGTATTCGTGTGTGCATATTGTTGTTACATTTTTGCTTCATATTTATCATTTTGGACGTTGAGGTATGAAAACTCACCAATAAAGTTAGTTTTATTCTTTCTGCTGGGAACATACTTTGACAAATCCATTTTTTTTTTAAGCTCAAAGGGATCCAAATTTTCTTCAACAAGAAAGGAATGAGAGGACTGTTTGTTTTCCTTTAAAGGGCATTGGGCTCCTCAAGGAACATGTGGAGCTTAAGTATGAAGGATTACTCGTAAAGTATGACAATTTCTTATTGATCTCACAAAAATCTTGTAAAATTACGGACTAGGGCTTGTATTCATTCAAAATGATTTTTCACATCCGCCCATGTGTTCCCTTTGACATTGTGTAGTGCCTTGTAGTATCACACCTAAAACTTCAAACTCCGGAGTCTCACATTCGCCTAGCATGTTTCCAAATCAATTACGTCAATAACCTAAGTCATTTTCCAGATTTGGGGGAGCATGGTGGGCAAAATGGTAAATGTGAAGGAAATCAAGTACAACTCATGAATCTAAGGCACAACAACATCTTCAGGCTCTGCTTCAATGCTCTCACGAAAGAGCTCACTACTATCTACAAGTGCTTCCTCGGCGGAAGCTTCTCCGAAACTACTCTCCATGCATCGCATGAACACGGCTTCAGGTGGCGAGGTCGCTGCGACGGTGGCGAGGTCGCTCCGCTCGAATGGGATGTGCACGTCAAACGGGCAGCCGTCAGATTGTGAGTTGCAATCTAAGAGTTGCGCTACTCGAGCATTCGGAAGCTTGAACTTCGACGAGCAAAGTTCGAGCTTCTGAAAAAAAAATGTCTAAGCAGGGACATGAATGATGGGCAAATTCAACAACTAGGATATTATACCCATATAGGGTTGGGCGAGCACCCAGTGAATTCAAAAAGTCCATTTTGTGGGCGAAATTGAAAAGCACATAATTCGGATCTAAAAGTTTAACGAATTCAAAAATGAGTACGGTTTTAGAATAAATTTTGAAAGCAACGGTTTCCTATTTGTTCATTGACTCCTCCTTACAGTCATGATTAAGCATGAACTCATGGTTTGCGTAGGAAAGAAATTTACAACATCATGACATAATCACCCCTCACTATGAGATACATTTATGTAAGACATGCCACTAAGAACATGAGGATTATGAAAGGTTGAGTTATTAAGTAATTTAGAACCAAATTAAATAATCTTAAACAATGATCTATAATTTTAATGATGAGATTAAGATATCATTTTACTATTGCATAGGTGTTTCTCATGTCAATACTCAATGAATATCATTCATGAACCCACGAATGTGAATCCATGAAAAGAATTGATGCCTAGAATTGAATAGAAAAATCAATACGTCTTAGGATGAGATATGAATAGAAACATAAAATTTCTTCATTTTCAGATGATTGCCCCCTTATATCTGCTTTTTTATCATGTTGATTGTTTTATTTTGGAACAATATTGGTGTTAATTGGTAGATTCTATGTTATTGAGGGTGAGGTTGGTTTTTTCACGTTGGTTATGTTATCATTCAATTTTGAGGCATTCTAATACACCTTGTTTCATTTACCCTCGCCAACAACCTTTGAGAGATTGAGATGGATGTTATTGTTGTTCTTTAGGGGAAAATCTACTTTATTCTATGATTAAGAATTTCTTTATATATCTTTCGTTGTGTGTTTTTGGTCCTTTATTCACCATTTGAAGCAACTGAAGTAGTTTTCCTAGAACATTAGTAATTTTTACTTGTTCATGTTTTCATGTCAGATCCTATGTCTATATGAGACTAGATCATGGCTTTTTGAACTCCTATGATTTTTCCCCCTTTTGAAGATTATGTTTTTTCCCTAGTTAGGTCGGCACGCAAGGACATCCCGAATACGGCTCGGAGGGTACGAACGGCCGGGAACAAGTCGACTCAGCGCGGACTGTTCCGCTCTGGTTTGGCTCTTGCCGATTTGAAATGCTTGCGCTTAATGCACGCGTAGTGGGTAGCCGCTTGAAATGGGCGAGTGGGAGGCGCAACGGCGGCCGTGGCTGGAAACCTTCAACCAAGGCTCCAGACCGAGGATTCGGACAGCATGTTAGGGCTCCGTGCGGAGGACTTCTCGAGCGGTTAGCCCGTGATTGAGCTTCATACAATTGGACTATTGGTAGATTGAGTCTAAGTTTTACTTTAAACCAAGCAGGGATCTCAACGGTCACCATCCATCGGATATGTATCTTCATGGAAATAATATGTTTCAGTCTACATCTGTATTCGTAAATGTTTGGAGGCAACGGTATAGATCGTACGAGGACTTTGAGATCTGAGATTTTCTACCGGAAGTCCAGTCGCCATGTTTGAGCTCTTGTCGTCCGACGAACAGTCGAGGCCGTTTCCATATTCAGTTGGTGGATACCAAGGTTGCTCATAATTCTTTCCTACAATCGGACAACGATCGGACCATCGATGGTAGTGCGTTATTGAACAGGAGAATTCACACCGAACGAGCAGCAGTCAGGTTGAATGGACCTTTAAAATGGACCATTCACTCTCCAAGTTGTCCTTCGCTGAGCCCAGTCGTGATGTCCGAATACTCCTTTTTTGGGAGCCTTCATGGGGAGTTCACATCCACGGCCGTCGCCCAACCACTTCCTCGTTCACCCACCGCCTTCGTACATAGATTGCGGTTTGCGTGCTCGACATGGGTGAAGGATTCCTGAGGTGATATAAACAGAATCATTTTCAACAACTGGAAGGTGAGAGAGGTGGGAGTTTGGGAGGCGGATGTGGTTCAAATCGGGGTGTTCCACCTACACACGGGATGCAGTAATTCTACTTTCTGCAAACTGGTTACGACTCAACGATTCAGGTCTGACTCCGCCTTCCTCCTGAATGTACAATATTGTGCATATCTTTGTGCTTTGGAAGCGAGCCAAAGGTTCATGACTACAATTTTCAACGCATAGAATCTGCCCTGAACTCACTCCATTGAGGAAAAACAAAGGATTTCGACCTGGCCCGGACTGTAGACAACCAACTTGTACACTTAAGGTGGCTTTCCTTCAAAGTTCATTTATCCAAGGGCAAATATATCCGAGCTGCTGCTTTTGCAAAAACACAGTGATGCCGACTTTCGCGAAACAATCCCAACGAGGGGAAGTACCTGTTTTCATAGCCCATAAACATTTAATGTTGATCACACAATCTAAGACCTAGTTTATGCCGTGGTCTAACAGGATCAATGTCTACACCCGGTATCGCAATCGTCACCCATTAGATATGACGATCACCCAGCCAAGTTAAGTGGATAATCGTTTCTCTGAAAGGCTCTACATGGTTTGCTTAGCAGCGAGGACCTTCAAACCAGCTTCGCAAAAAAACAACACCTTCATTACTTGATCAAATGAATTGAAACGTCTAAATCCATTTTTCTACATCAATCAAGTATGTCATCACATGTATTTCTATTTTACCTTTACACATCACCATCGCTTCATTAAGGCCTTTCATTTGCCTAGCATTCCTTCCAACGGTATGTCATCACATGTATTTCTTTTTTACCTTTACAGATCACCATCGCTTCATTAAGACCTTTCATTTGCCTAGCATTCCTTCCAACGGCATGTGATTTGTTCCTACATAGTTCCTTTAAACAAATTTACACGCATTGCACCTAGCCACTACACAGCCACACATATCATTCTTGCGTCCACACAACCCAAATGGGCTAGCCGATGGGAAGTATTCAACAACG
>SZWC01023556.1:7892-25392 GCA_023375785.1 Penium margaritaceum | reverse complement strand
TTTAGCAATGTAGCTTAGATACCCAGATCGCGCTTAGTATCAAGTTAACATGCTCGCGTGTGGAATTCTTTATATGGCATATCAAATACGTAAACAATGATCAATTTATTTGACCCTTGCTAGTTATGGTGAGTTAACAACATGCGTTGCTGATCGAGCATGGGGACGAGGATCATGTGACAATCACTAGATCGCGACCCTCACTTCTTTGCGAGATGGTGATGGTGCGATGAAATTGTTTCTTGTTTCTTATGTGAAATACTCCTAGCAGGATTTAGATTTTATGGCGCAAGCAGAGCTTGTGTAAAACATAAAACCCTACATCGTAAAGGGGCTTTGCAATTGAAAAAATCATGGGTAATCGCTTATCACGATCAAGAAAAATGGCCATTTCAAAACTAAAAGAAAATCACAACACAAAAAAGCCCCTGAATTTTCGGTGAAATGCTTTTAGCCTAACCTTGAAGTACATTTGGTGTTCAGGTTTTTATTGCTCACGCGAGCATCTACTAGGCCGCAAGGTAGTGGAGTTGAATAGATTGTCTTTCAACGCATGGAGTGTATTGAATCCCCGCTCAAGTTCCACATAAACTCCTTCCTTGAAAAATTGCAAAGTCCTTAAAAGAGGGGTTTGCGATTGTTAGATGAGCTTGATGACATCACCACTCCGACGTCGCATTTCATACATCGACATGGTTTTTGCATGATTTTTTTTGACACTTTGGTTCCTTTCTTTGTCTAGTGGATATGTTGTTTTGCATGTTAAAAATTGCTGGGGTGCCGTTTTTAAATGAGTACGTGCAGGCACGCCAGCTTTAAAAATGGACATGGTGGGCACCTCGCCCACCTGTCCTTGAGGTTGAAGTTTTTCGAGAAAGGTGTATGAAAGGATAAACCACGACGTCAGTGGTGTGTTGGCACCGGCTCTGAAGTTCTTGCAAATCCTTCCTCGGGCGTGACGACTGAGCAGCTGAACAGTTCGAAACGGGTATGTCTGCCGCGTAGATCCACGCGGCGAAAATCATTACGCCGTCAATGTACGCCGGCAAGCACAACTTTTCGACGGTCACCAATGTCGCACAGTGCAACGTCGACACAGCGCATGTCCAGCTAGGTGCCTTGACTTACTATGTCATTGACCCATCGTGCGCATGGATATTTACGACGAGCTGTAGTGACACAACGGCAAGTTCGGGCTGGGCCGTACCTCTTCACGAACCTCATCACCGGCTAAAAGCGAGCTGCCCCATGTTAAAGGGCGACTTTCTAAGTCGCCCCCATTCTCGCTCGTTCGATGTCTGAGACGCCCCCATTCTGAGAAAAATAACTAGGTCGCCCCCATTCCGAAAATTCATAGCCAGGTCGACCCCACCGGGAAATTATGACTACGATGCCTAGTACGGATGAAATATTATCGACATCTTACCCCCACTTTCGAAAAATTCTGGCTAGGTTGCCCCTGTTAATGGGGGTGAAGTAGCCATAATTCTCAGAATGGGGGCAAGTTGGAAAACTAATAAAAAATGGGGGCGACCTAGCCAGAAGTTTTTTGAATGGGGGCGACCTAGGCATTTGTTCTCAGAATGGGGGCGTCTCAGACATGTTCGGCCAAAAATGGGGGCGACCTGGGAATTAGCCGCATGTAAAAGGGCGCTTTTGTGCGCTGCCATAGCCGACTCGGGAAGACAGCACATCTACCGTTATCTTGCAGTATTTTCACCATACATCCTGTCAGTTTTGACTTATCCACAAACCTTTTTAGTGCGTGCAAGATTCTGTTGGCTGAACTCCCCCTAAAGGAACTTTTTTTTTGGTGGCCTGTAAGGTGGTGCCGGGGTTAAAAAACTACCAAGGGTCAGGTGGTTCACCTGTAACCCTGTAAGGGAGCCTCTCAAGCTCCGCTACCACTGGGCCTGGGAGGTGCTAGAACCCTAATGACACTCAAAACCACTGAATGTCAAGAGGGGGGGGGGGGGTTGTTTTCATCATCAATCTCGAGGGATATTTTGGGTACGAGCCAAATATACCCGAGTGGCAAAATACAAAACTTTAGCTCATAGATGGCATAGCCTTTCAGGCCAGATATCAGGGCATGCTATTTAGCTACATCTAAACATCGATATACTATGAGGCTCGATGTACATGGTCATTTGTGTTTTCCGTATTCAATACAAAACGCCCCAGTCATTTTATTCCGTTAGCCATAAGTTCGATGATCCTTCGAAAACTGGTCGCGGCTTGGCGTCTTCATCCATGTTAGCCATAATATGTCGAGTTCAATCTTTACCACAATAGTCACGGTTCGTAAGTTGTGTTACAGTACCAACCATAATCTAGCGCACTTCGGTTGATTCTTTCAACAATCGCCACGGCGACGGTCGAGGGCAATGTGATTGTGTGGACATGCAATATTTACAAAAAACAACCCCCTGTAGCGGGAGGGCCGGTTCGGCCCTCCCTCCTCGCTGATGGGGGGGGTGGTTGCGCACCACCCCTCGCGTCAGCGAGGGCTCGCCGGCGGCCAGCAGTTCGCTGGCTGTCGGCCAGCTCGCTGCCGGCCGGCTGGACGGCCGGCGGCCGGCCAAGCGACCGGCCGGCCACCGGCCGGCCAGCCGCCAGCCGCCGATCGCGGCCTCAGCCGGATCGGCGGCTGGGAGGCCACGAGGGCCTCGAGGGCGAGGCCTCGTGGCCTCGTGCCCTCGTCCCCCCTCGCCCTCCTTGCAAACGAGCAAGAGAGGACGAGGGATAGGGGGAGCGATGGGGAGGTCGAAATAGCTGGCGCGAAATCGCCAGCGTGCCTCGCACGCGACAATTTCGCGCCAGAACGACAAAACATGAATCGAAGTTCGTTTACGACGAACTTCGACATACAACGAACGAAATAACTTGTGCGAACACACGAGTTCGAGGTAAAAACCCCCGGTTTGGGTCCCAAAACCAGGGGTTAGGTAAAAACGGAAATGGGCCTCCGGAGACTCGAAATATTTGAGTCTCCCTGCTCTGGGTCGTTGATGACGATTGCCCCTCAGTCTTGCGAAGGGGGTAAACCCCTGACGCGGACTGAGAACGCCATTCTGCGAACTCCGACGACGACTTCAGAGCAGGAGCTGGAGACACGGCCCGTTACAGTGGTTCTCAGAGCGAGACGACCCTCGCGACCAAGGGTTCGACGGAAACGGCGGCTACGACATAGATAAAACGCCGCCGGCAGCTGCAAGCAGCAACAGAAACGCCAGAAGGGACTACGGCGTCTACACTTCACGGATTGAAGTACCGTAAAGTGCGTTAGAGAGCTTGAAAAAAGCTCTACTTCGTGGAGACACTGCCTTCCAGTCTCTCCACACTTCCAGGGGGCTAGGAGGATTTTTGTGGGGCGGGTTGGGGAGTTCCCACCTCTAAAACCACAAAATCCTCCTCATTTTCAAGGCTTCTCCAAACCTCCTTCATCCAAAAATTGGGACAGCGTCCCTCCCCAAGCTTATGGACTCTCACGACCTGAGAGAACCCTAAAAAGAAGGAGGGTGCCACTTTGAGGATTTTTGGCGGCTCCCCCAACGCCGCCGGCTCAAGGAGGACGCCGCCAAGGGGCGCGAGACGTGACAAGAAGACGCAAGAAGAGACCAAGGAAGACCAGAAGAGAAGAAGACAAGAAGACAAGAAGAAAAGTATTCTTTTCGCTCTTGACTTTGTACTTGTTAGTCTTCTTGTTCTTTGGCTTAGTTTTGTGAGCGGTACTCACACTCCTTGTCTCTCCCTTCTATTATGATTTTTTGTTTTCCTAGATCCTAGTTGCTATCAAGTGCCGTGAGTCACGGCTTAGGAGGACTAGTTTCTAAACCCACGACCTTGTGCCGACGTGGCGGCCTAGGAAAATAGAAATTTAAATTGAAATTGCCTCTCCGATCGTGAGAGCAACGTCTTAGGAGGCGATTCCTCCTCGTTGTGGGGTGATCCTCACAACAACCTTCGCGTGCTAGTTGCACGAGCGACGGGATGGCAAGTGCCGGACCGTCTAAGACCAACAAGGGCAAGGTGGTGACGGCGTCACCACGAGCTCTCGGCGGACTCCAAGTTTTGAGAGCCGCCGCCGCGAGCACGGTTGCCAACCCAAAGGCAACCGTGCCGCCAAGGGCAACCCTGCCGCCTAAGGCAACCGATGCGAACCTCGGCGACACCGAGAAGCATGCGGAGGCCGCAAAGGTGCTCGACAAGCACGTCGACGCGCACATGGGTGACACCCATGCGATGGACGACGGGATGGAGGAGGATCTTCCGGAGGAGGACCCCGTCGAAGAGCACGACGTCGACGATGGCAAAGGCGAGGAGGATCGCGACCATCGCCATCGTCGTGCGACGAACTCGAGCCGATTGCTCAAGAAGGGCAAGACGCTCGTCGCATCACCTGAAGCTGCCGACGGCAGCGAGACTGCCGAAAGCAGCAAGGGCGTTGAAAGCAGCCACACGGGAAGTTCCCGCGAGAACGAGCCGGACGACGTTGCTGCAAAGGCAATTCGCGATGACCGTCGTAGGCTCGCGGAGTTTGCTGCCGAGGCCGCAGGCCGACTCAAGATCACCACTGGTGGTGGAGATACGGCACCACTCGGAGGAATGGAGGCGGACCCTCCTTCCTACGATGCGGCCGCAATGGGGCAAGGCAGCGCCCACTCGAGCGTCGTCGCCGACGACAGTCTCCTCCGAAAGGTGCGGCTCCTTGGAGGCGTGTACGCGAACCGTACCCTCTTGCAGTGGGTAAGGGTGCACGGACAACGCGAGGCCCTGGAGGCCATCGCTGATGCTCTGACGACATCAGAGCTCAAGTTCGCGTTCGCCAACCTNCCATGAGGCAAGCCGCCGATGCAACGACCTCGACAAGGCGTTGCAGAGCGTGACCCAGGTGCGGATGCAGCAGCAAGTGCAGCGTGCCGCAGCTGCGGAGGCCACTGCCGGCGGCAGCGACGACTTGCCTACCTCGACGACTTCGGGGTCGGTCATGAACACGTCCTTCCTCCACAGTGTGGAGATCTTCCAGAAGGGCGTGAAGCTGACCGACTGGCTGAACCGCATGGAGCATGTCCTACGTGTCCACAAGGCTCCACTCAGTCAGTGGGGCGACCTTGCCAAGACGCGGCTTGAAGACAAACTCTTCAAGTACGTGGTCAAGGAGTGGACTGCGCAGCAGTCGCACCTCGAGTGGCAGCCCATGCCGTGGGAGGCTTTCTGCGCGATCATGCGCAAGAAGTGCACTCAACGTGAGGAGGCGCAATGCGCCTTCCACAAGATCAAGGACTTCAGGCAGCTGGGCAGCTCGCTCGAATCCTACTTGAGTGAGTTCACCGCACTCGTGGAGGAAGCCGAAAGCTTCACCGAGGGCGATGGGACTCAGACGTTCAAGTACCCAGAGTGCATGCTGCTGGAGTACTTGCGTGATGGTCTTGCCAGCGAGAAGCTGAAGGACAAGACCACCATGACAGCCACTGGCCAAGCTTGGACAAGCTGGAGGGCGTTGCGCGACTACATGAGCGAAGTGTATTCGGCGAACCCGAAACACTACTCTGATGCACGGCCGAACGCGCGTGCACATCAGGGGCGCGACATGCGCGTGGACGCTGCAGGGGCTGGTGGGTCAGCTGGACAGCGGGGCGGGGCCAGGGGCAAGCAGCCTACAAACCCTGCGGCCAAGAAGGCTGGTGGATACAAAGGTCCCAACAACAAGCGCAGCCGCGAGAATGACGAGCTGCAGGCGGTACGGGAGCGTCGCAACGCAGCCTTCCGCGAAGGGCTCTGCCACAACTGCATGCATTCGAGCCACTTTAGGGCTCAATGCCCTGAGGCTGCTGGTGGTGGACAAGAGGCCGCGGCGCTAGCTGCAGCAGCAGCACCTCGTGGGGATGGTGCAGCAGGAGGCCGCGGACAAGGCCGTGGACAGGGTCGCGGTCGTGGCAATGGGCCCGGCCGTGGTAACGGACAGGGCCGTGGGGCGGGTTTTCCCCACCCCTGAGTGACTTCAGTGGGGACCACTCAGGGGTAAAAGTGGATCACGAGTGTGAGTTCATGTTTTCAGACGAGGATGTTAAACAATTTGAGTTTTTGACGAGTTCAAATTTCTCTTTTGTTTTCTCCCCTCTCATTGAACCTCATTCTGCACTTGCTGATCGACATTGCCCACTAACTCTTGCATCACCAGACGAGATGCATGGCCGAACCTGCTTAGTGGTGGCGACACCAACCACTGTGCAAGAGTTGTGTAACACAGTGGTTGAAGCAAACGCCCTCAAAGCGATGAGTTCAATCACATTCGTAGTACCTTTAGTCGACAATTTCGACCCAGTGAAATTTAAAGACTGGAAGGTGCTGGCCGAATTCACACGTGCCCATAAGATGTGGACTGGAGTGGGTGAATCATGGGACTTGCGACGCCCGTCGTACAGATTCCGTGTTTATCACAAACTCGGCTTACCGTCGTCGAGTCTGTTCACTCGGAAGAGTGGAGGCAACATGACGATGCAGTTCAAAGGACACCTAGATGGTGCTCCCGTGAACGTACTGGTTGACACTGGAGGGGACGACTCTTTTGTTAGCCTTGGCTTTACCCGACAGGTTGGCCTGAAGTACGAGCCATCGAATGGCGCAGTTATTTTCAGTGACAACCATACGGTACCCGTGATAGGTACTTGTAAAGCAAAAATTTGTATTCAAGGGTACACACAGAGTGTCATGTTGAAGGTACTCAACCTTCTTGACCCGTTCGACGTGGTGCTAGGCGATCCCTGGCTTCGTGACAACAAGGCTCTAATGTGCTTTGAATCAAAGCGTTTGATCCTCCGGAAAGGACAACGCCGCTTTACGTTGATTCCGAGTACGGAATTATCACCGACCCGACTCAAAGTCCATACCAGCTTGTCTGCAATACAGGTCAAGAGACGTATTCGACAAGGTTGTCGATACTTCTTGGCTCAGCTGCAGAAAGTGGAGGACGACGTGACGGAAGACACGCCACAAGAGATCAGATCTCTATTGGCGGAGTTCTCGGATGTATTCCAAGACCCACCGACTGGGCTTCCACCAGAAAGACACATGGACCACACGATTCCGCTGCAACCGGAGGCGACTCCTCCGTTCAGACCCATGTATCGCCTTAGTCCAACAGAAAGGCGAGAGGCCGAACGCCAAGTCAAAGAGTACCTTGCAAAAGGATGGATCGAGCCAAGTAGCTTGCCGTACGGTGCGCCGATCCTTTTTGTGAACAAAAAGGACGGTGGTTTACGCATGTGCGTGGATTACCGGGCGTTGAACAAGCTGACGGTGAAAAATTGATTCCCCTTACCGCTGATTGAGGACCTTTTTGACCAACTCCAAGGCACAAAAGTATTTTCGTCCTTGGATTTGTCTCAAGGGTACCATCAAATCCGCATCACGGAAGATGATGTACCCAAAACCGCGTTTCGAACGCACATGGGACACTATCAGTTCCGAGTGTTATGCTTCGGGCTTACAAATGCCCCGGCAACTTTCCAAGGAGAAATGAACCGAACGTTCGCCAAGCAACTCGGACAGTTTGTCTTGGTTTACCTGGATGACATTCTGGTTTTCTCCAAATCAATGGAAGAGCACATAGAACATCTGCGCGAAGTTCTCGTAATCCTTCAGGAACAAAAGTTCTATGCGAAAGTGAGCAAGTGCAAGTTTGCACAAGATGAGCTCGAGTACCTTGGACACATCGTCGGCAAGGACGGCATCCGCGTCGACCCACNGACCCACAAAAAGTCCAAGCCGTTGTGGACTGGCCACGCCCCGAAAATGTTGGGCAGATTCGGTCTTTCCTCGGCCTTGCAAACTACTTTCGACGGTTTATGCAAGGGTATTCGACCCTGGTAGCACCGCTAACCAGGCTCACGCGAAAAGACGTGCGTTGGGAATGGACATCTGATTGCGAGAACGCTTTTCTCAAAGTCAAAGAGCTTCTCTCCACGGCGCCCATCCTAGCTCTTCCGGATCCATCGCAACCGTGGGAGGTTCGATGTGATGCGTCGGTAGTTGGACTTGGAGCGGTCCTCATGCAGAACGGTCACCCACTTGCGTATGAGAGCCGGAAGCTCATACCCGCAGAAACGCGGTACACGACTGGGGATCAAGAGCTCCTTGCGGTAGTACACGCTTTCAAGATGTGGCGTTGCTACCTTGAGGGTGCTGAAGGGGGTGTGACGGTGGTGACCGACCATAATCCACTGGTGTTTTTCCAAACGCAACCAAACCTGTCAAGACGACAGGCACGTTGGAGCGAATACCTGAGTCGATTCTCGTTCACATGGGAATATCGGCCAGGACACATCAATGTGGCGGATCCACTAAGCCGACAACCTGTGGAAATAAAAGCAACCACCGAGATCAGTGGGTGTTTTATGGCCATTGCAACAGCAACCGTACAACCACCGGATCCCCCTGCACATCTGCGTCAACCACCACAAGAGATTATCCATTACAACGGTTTTGTAAACAGGATCCAGATGGGATACTGTGTGGATTCTTGGTTTCAAGACTCTCGAAATCTCGACAAGTACGGCTTGGTGGAGGCCGCAGGAATCTTCTGGCACGAAGAACAAGTTGTCGTGCCAAACTCGGGAGACCTTTGAGCAAAGGTTATCTCCCAGTTCCACGACCCGCCGGTCGCAGGTCACGTGGGACCCCGAAAGACCGGACAGGCACTCTCGGACCACTATTGGTGGCCAGGGTGGAGTGTCGATGTCCGTAAGTATTGCATNACATGCGACCCATGTCTTCGGAATAAGGCTAGTAACAAGAAGCCTACTGGACTCCTCCAGCAGCTTCCCATTCCTGGGACTCCATGGGAGTGCGTCAGCATGGACTTCATTACTGGTCTTCCGGACACGGCCCGTGGCCATGATGCAATACTAGTGGTTGTGGATCTTTTGACGAAGATGACACACTTCATTCCTACAACCACTGACGTGAACGCAAAGGAGACCGCTCGTCCCTTCTTTGAGGGTGTCGTAAAGTACCACGGCTTGCCGTTGCGTATTATCTCCGACCGAGATCGAAAATTTGTTAGTAAGTTCTGGCAAAAGATGCACGAGTACTTCGGTAGCGAGTCGCAAATATCGACAGCGTCTCACCCTCAAACGGATGGACAAACAGAGCGCATGAATCGCACTCTGGAGCAGATACTCCACATGTACGTGGACCCTGCCATGCATGATTGGGACAAATTCCTAGCACCGGCAGAGTTTGCGGTGAACACCTCGGTGAAGGAGTCCACACAGTTCACACCGTTTGTGTTGAACAATGGCCGGCATCCAGTGGTACCCTCTTCATTGGTGAAGAGTGGGAGTACAGGAGGGCAGGTCCCTTCTGCTCAAGCCTTTGCCGAGCGCATTGACTCCTTGTTACAGGAGGCGAAGGGTCACCTTCAAGCAGCTCGGCAGCGACAAAGGTCGCCGGGAAGTGTCGTTTGACATCGGTGACAAAGTGCTGCTTAACACTAAAAACCTTCGGTTGAAGTCGCCAGGGGCAAGAAAACTTCTACCGAAGTGGATTGGGTCGTTTCCCATTGTGGCACGCATCGGACCAGTGGCATACCGATTGCTACTTCCGCCGGGTATGAAGATACATGACGTGTTTCATGTGAGCTTGCTGGCTCCATACACGGCAGAAGGAATCGTTCAGCCACCGCCAGCAGTCCTGGTTGCCGACGGCCAATACGAGGTTCTTCGCCTACTCCAGCACCAAGAGCGTACTCTTCGGTCGCGCGTTGTCAGGGATTACCTCGTCCATTGGGCTGGTTGTGGACCTGAACACAATTCATGGGAGCCCGAATCTTGGTTGCCCACAGGGGTGGTCAACGAGTACTGGAGCGAGCTTGCAGCTTGCACAGATCGACGCGTGGCAGGAGGTACCACCTGAACGCGGGAACAGTGAACAACATTCCCACAGGGCAGCATTCATGGACAGCAACCATAGGAGGTTGGGGACGCCCAACATGGTTGTCGCGCGGACGCTCTAACCTAAAGGGGGGAGGCCGCTAGCCGTGCTGACCTACAAGCTGCAGCTTAGGTCTAAGTACCATGCACGTGTTCATGTTTAGCTGGTGATTGAAATTATTAATTTTCTTTCACAATGTTCATGACTCACTGACTGAAAATCCTGCTTGTTGTTCATGAACCGGGACGGTTCATAATAAGTGGGGAGGAATGTAGCGGGAGGGCCGGTTTGGCCCTCCCTCCTCGCTGATGCGAGGGGTGGTTGCGCACCACCCCTCACGTCAGCGAGGGCTGGCCGGCGGCCAGCAGTTCGCTGGCCGTCGGCCAGCTCGCTATCGGCCGGCTGGACGGCCGGCGGCCGGCCAAGCGACCGGCCGGCCACCGGCCGGCCAGCCGCCAGCCGCCGATCGCGGCCTCAGCCGGATCGGCGGCTGGGAGGCCATGAGGGCCTCGAGGGCGAGGCCTCGAGGGCGAGGCCTCGTGGCCTCGTGCCCTCGTCCCCCCTCGCCCTCCTTGCAAACGAGCAAGAGAGGACGAGGGATAGGGGGAGCGATGGGGGGGTCGAAATAGCTGGCGCGAAATCGCCGGCGTGCCTCGCACGCGACGATTTCGCGCCAGAACGACAAAACATGAATCGAAGTTCGTTTACGATGAACTTTGACAGAAAACGAACGAAATAACTTGTGCGAACACACGAGTTTGAGGTAAAAACCCCCGGTTTGGGTCCCAAAACCAGGGGTTAGGTAAAAATGGAAATGGGCCTCCGGAGACTCAAAATATTCGAGTCTCCCTGCTCTGGGTCGTTGATGACGATTGCCCCTCAGTCTTGCGAAGGGGGTAAACCCCTGACGCGGACTGAGAACGCCATTCTGCGAACTCCGACGACGACTTCAGAGCAGGAGCTGGAGACACGGCCCGTTACACCCCCAGAGGAAAAACGTCCACCACAAGAACTTTCAATTTTGCAAATTGTATTGCTTGTACCAAGTGAGAGGGAACATAATTGTTACACCAACATTCGTTTCATCTCAGTGTTGAAAAAATCAAATAATCCTATGAGCATTAGCACGGATTAATATTCTTCACCTACTTAAACAACGTGGAGGCTTTGTTACCTTAAGATTTAAATCAAATATCCTTAAAACGTATGAACGTGAAATGTTCATGGAATCATGGAATCATTGATTTGAAATCTTTACTTCAAATCTTCATTGAAGCGTACAATCCAATTTTAGGATTGAAATGACGTTTGATTACAAGTTACCGCGTTTTGAGGGCTTGAAACTGATGTCTCGGCAAGTCAAGGTCCCAATATGCCACCGAGTGACACGTGTAAGATCTGGAGCATCACGGTAGAAAAAAAGCACTCAGCGTGCCAAAGCTATGCTCGATCTTCATGAAGCCTCAAGTCGAGGAATTTCATGCTAACTGTTTTAAAAAAATGTTTCAAACGTTGACGACGTCCTTGGTCCGACCCAATTGTGCGACCAAGATGGCTATGAGTTTTGATGCAGAAAGCCAAAATCTCTTGTTGAGCTCTACAAAAAATCAAGATTCCTGACATTTTTCAATGTCGTGGACAACTTGATGAGAGAATGAATGGAAGAAAACTCAAAGTTTGGGGCACTTCTTGAAAACAAAAACCATAAGGTGATTGTTAAGAACCACTACATGGATCATCGTGGGTGGTACATGTGCTACCAAGTTCACTTGTGAAAAAAAAACCACTATAGTGTACATCTGGCTACAAAACTAAAATGGTGATCTACATCAAGACCATTATCGGTAGAAATGTAAACGGCAACGCACATGGTGCGCCCACCGGATGACTCATTTTCTTGCTGCAAAGATGCGCAATGCACCAACTGCACAAAACAAGTGTCAACTGCATGATGATATGAGTGGCAGCAACTTGATCGGTGTAGGTACCGATTGCACTACGGAAAAAAACACATTTGATGGTTGCAAGATTTTTATCGATACATGTGCTACCAAGTTTACTTTTTAAAAAAGACCACTAAAGTGTGCATCTGGCTACAAAACTAAAATGGTGATCTACATCAAGACCATTATCGGTAGAAATGAAAACGACAACGCACATGGTGCACCCACCGGATGACTCATGTTCCTGCTACAAAGATGCACAATGCACCAACTGCACAAAACAAGTGCCAACTGCACGATGATACGAGTGGCAGCAACTTGGTGTAGGTGCCGATTGTACTATAGACAAAAACACATTTGATGGTTGCAAGATTTTTATCGTTTTCAAACCCACGATTTGAAAAGTGCCAGTTGCATGTAGTCACAAATGTCAATTGTATTTGTAATGCAAGTACCAAACGCAGCACTGCTTATGGTATACAAAGATATGACCAAAACAAAAACCGATTTTGTACAATCGTGAATGTCAGTTACAAACGCGATGTTGGAGATCCACGCATCATGGTCGATCGATGATAATGTAGAATATGACCAACATGAAAATATAGTCATAGCATTCATTTGATTGCTAAACGCACAATTACAATGATGTCGAATGCTTGGCCGACGGGTGCTTTGATTAAATCATTGACATGAGTGTCAAATGCACCGTTGTCATAAAAGTAGTAGCACGATTGACAAAAGCTATGGGCTGTAGTTTTGTCATGGGTGCCAAATGCACACTTAATGTGAGTACCAAACGCAGTATGGCCACGAGTTACACTCGGAATAGCTATGCTAGTGTATAAGGTACATGACATGTTATAAGATGTTAGTTGCACCGATAACACAGGTCTCGTTCGCACCCCACTATACCAACGAGCAAGAACTAGCCAACTCGTTGCCTCGCCATGCAAGCTTGCAATAGACCATCAAAGGAAAGCATAGAATCTATGCGCAGAGTGGTTCTACAGGCAAGTACGTCAAGCGTTACTCAAAGCTTTGGAAACACGTTGCCTGACATTTGCAAGGCACCTTGATGAAGTCCATGATGGTCATTTTGTCAAGTTCTTCAAATAATGAACCAAAAGGCATGGCCAAAAACAATCACAGACAGTTCTGAGGATCTGATGTATGCCCGAACAGTGTAACGAGAACACAATGATCTCAGTCGTCACGGAAAGTGACTACCGTTTGAAGTTGAAAAGTTTGCCTTGATAATAGTAGTATGGGGAGACAATTCCCAAAGAAGTAAATAAAATCAGAAAAAATCACATTTGTGATGAGGATGATTTCCTCAAAATCACACCATGCTAAAGGTGGACAAACTCCTCCGTATCTGTAAGTGAAACATGCTACAAAAGCCTCGTCAGTTGAGCGCCAGTTCGCAAACATGCACGGCTTGCATGACCACGGGAGGTGCCAGAGACAACCCTCTTTTTCATAGGTCAAGGTATGTAATTCATACCACTGTACTTCAACAAAGTGAAGTTGGACACATGGAATGTATGGAAAACGTGCACAACATGCACAAAAAAATTAGCCACTAATAGTTGCTGCGTTGATCATGCCATCTAGCTATGGATAAGTTGGACGGACAAATTATCACAACAGGTTGGTGACATTTGATCAAGCCGTGAACATCAACAATTTTTTGGATACAAGTGGCAACAGTATTTCACCAAACAAAGTGGTTTGGTGGGCGCAGGATGTGTTGTACAAACCATTGCATATCCCATTGGGCTACACTTTTTAAAGGAAAAATGTGATCGTTTGATGACTAAGCCCATTTCATGACTCCATCATGAGATGTTGTAGAGACGTGGTGTATTGGCATGCTCGTTTTAACCTTAGAAAACTGACATTATGCTACATTTACCCTGTGTATAGGGGATGTATCATTTCGTTAAAATGTTATAAGCATCATGAATCATAGCCGATGTAAACATATGTCCGTGATTAAACTTTTCAAAGATAATATCCTTCAATGAATACTCAATGGCAAAACCATGAACATCCTATCACGTGATGAGTGATGGATATAAATTGTTCTACCAACTAGTCCCCACGATGAAAAGGTACATGAGCATACTGAGAACCCTCTTCAAAAGACAAGGAATATTGTCAATGGAGGCTCGAAATGCACTAGAGAGGGACAAAGACTCTTCTATAGGTCGTGAACAATTTGCAACGCTATAGTGCGGTGGTCAAAGATGGCAAGAGTCACTTTCGGCGTATGAAGAGATCGGCCGGATGTCAAAAGTGAACTAATTTGAAGACAAAACGTTCAATCTATTATCACTCACGAAGTGAAAATGTCATGGACATTGATAGAAAAAAATACGTTAATCGATATTGGTGACACAAGTTCATCCACAGTTTCACCAAAATCCATTTTAGAGAAAAATGAGCGATACTCACTCTACTAATGGTGCTCCATTGTAGTGTGGCAGTGCCACGCCAACCGGTCGAAGGAGCCACGTGGCTTGAGCGGGGTCACCTGGGACTGTGGGCGGTTGGACGGGATGGCTTGAGGGTCGGAGACCCTCAAGCACCGCGGTTTTGGCCTAGTCGGCCAAGGATTCCGTCAAATCCGTTACATTGGTATCAGAGCTCCAGGGCTCAAATCCCATGTTGGGATTACCGGAGATGCCGAGGTGGCTCTCACTCCTAGTGGGGGGGAGTGTAGCGTGGCAGTGCCACGCCAACCGGTCGAAGGAGCCACGTGGCTTGAGCGGGGTCACCTGGGACTGTGGGCGGTTGGACGGGATGGCTTGAGGGTCGGAGACCCTCAAGCACCGCGGTTTTGGCCTAGTCGGCCAAGGATTCCGTCAAATCCGTTACATTGGTATCAGAGCTCCAGGGCTCAAATCCCATGTTGGGATTACCGGAGATGCCGAGGTGGCTCTCACTCCTAGTGGGGGGGAGTGTAGCGTGGCAGTGCCACGCCTACCAGTCGAAGGAGCCACGTGGCTTGAGCGGGGTCACATGGGACTGTTGGCGGTTGGACGGGATGGCTTGAGGGTCGGAGACCCTCAAGCACCGCGGTTTTGGCCTAGTCGGCCAAGGATTCCGTCCAATCCGTTCCATCCATGATACCATGAAAAATCATAGATTTATACAAGCCAACAACGACATAGTTGGGATCTCATCAAGGTCTATCTTTTGGCATCCAAAGCTTATGATCGTAGAGACAATCTATAAGATGGTAGCTTTATGCTAACAATGTGTTAGCACCTACATCTTGGTGGTTGGATTAACCACATAACAAGTCATTATCAACATTGAGACAAAATTATAACTAGTGTGTCTTAAACCAATGTTTATGTCAAAGGAATCGTCAAGACGGGGCTTGAAAATGATACTTCTCATCAGATTCTTTGGATATTCTAAGAAATTCCTTACAATTGATGACGTCGTGACACGGTACACTATCTTTGTACGTCACGGTCTTCAAATATCATGCACATGGATTCCATTAGTGCAAGAGATATTGCATAGCACCGCCTCTGCAATATGAATGTACAAACGAAAGCCAATATCCAATTTGTTGGAACATAATCAATCTCCGAGAGAGACTTTAACGATCATAGTGTAGTTGAACCACGCTAGAATGACCCGGATGGTCATAGTAAAGTGACTGAAGTCCCTCGGTGTTGGGGATGGTTGAGTTAAAGTACGTTGCCAAATGTAAGTACAAGTTTTTCTTTGATGTCGCTAGAGTGGTATCCACAATTATGTTTGTTGATGAGGGTGATACCCCCTACAAGTGCCTCGGAGGAGGCATATGAAAAACACTCCGTTGACTTGAAGTACCGACTATACACAATAGAAGACATGGAAGCAACACAAATTGTTGCAACTTGGCAAACACAATGCATTTGTGGTTTCTCAAATGGAGCCCTTGGATGTGATTTACAATTGGTCTTTCCAGGATCACCGGATGTGTTTCGAAAGTGTTTGATCACAATCACGTGAAACCGACACACAAAAGTTGTTCTTGTAACTTGTACCGCAATGATTGTGATCACGGTACACACGTTTGGTGAACACCATACAATGAACACTTCGTTCAGGTGTAGAACCCATGGTCGTTGAGATCGGTTAAGTCATCTAGTTAAAATCAATATTCTTTTGACGGGGACATGAGCATAGCCTATGGTACTCATTGCAGGGAGATGCGAGGGGATGATGGTTGAAACCAAGACCATCTAGGTCGCAGCATTATCATGCCTGATGACAGACAATGACAACAATATTGTATGCTAATCGACCAATGCCGCCTCCTTCAGAGAAGAGTGAAATATATGAAAAAAACAAGTGTACTCAGCAACCATGTCTTGGGACCTTGGTACCTTCCAACCCTAAGACAGAGCTAGCATGCACGTTGCATGGGCTTTGAAGAGCTTGGTGTAGTTCAGCCTACCAATCCAAGGGTACTATAAGAGGTCTAATAGATCTACACATGGTCATGAACACGTGGCTACAAACCGAGAGGACTAATGTCTGGATCTCGGATTGTATGTATTAACAATGTTACAGGGAGGTACCAGCTTAGAAACAACCCCTTGGAAGAGATCATGTTCGAATGACATGGGAAGTGTTGTGTGGATCTGGATCATTGTCGGAGGGACGTCACATTAATTGGTCGTAGGGACGTTCCTCGCAAAGGGAGAGGAGTCTTCACCACAACAGCATGTTGAACACGTACCACAAAAAATATGAGAAAATGTATGCTATGTACCCTCTTTGAAACTGGCAAGACATTGTTGGCAATGCCAATCCTAAAAGGCATCGTCCATGCCACCAATACAAACATGTGATGAGAGTCTTCTGTGAACACTCGCAAACACTTGTGACGAACATACAAGGATTGTACATGTCTCATCTTGGCAAGAGCCAAGGGATCACGCGATCAACAATGGATGTTGTACGCAAATGAGCATAATCACAATAACCACAAGTGTGTGGTTGATTATGCATGAGCGTGATGCATACTTGTTGCCAATGACAAGAGTTCATATGTGTAGTCTTCTTTGCATTTATTGTTGCATGGTTTGCATCATGAACTACACAATGATCAAACCTTTGTTAGTATTAATGAATGGAGACGGTTTGCAATAAAGGGGAAGGAATGTGACATATGAGCCATTTTTTAGGATTAAAATGGAGTTTAATTATAATTTCCCCGGTTTCAAGGACTCGAGACCGATGTCTCAATGACTTGAGGTTTGAAAGATAATCTTAGTCTAGATTGTAGTTTGACGTAGTGTAGTCCAGATTCAGTCTATGAGCAGGATTTAAGGAAATAGCAGTGCAAGAATGAAAGATCCATTGCGTCACTCCTCCTCCCCTGTAATTGGCCGCTAGGGTCTTGTTCCCACATGGATGTGCCACATAGAACAACAGAGTTGTGGGTTGCATGTCTAAAAAACACCCTATGATCAGTATGTCTGTTTGTGGCACGAATTATCTCAACAAAAACGGTTGAGACATCCATTCGCTCTCTCTCTCTCTCTCTCTCTCTCTCTCTTTAGATGAATATTTAGAGGGCCTACATTTTGGTTCCATATGTTGAGAGA
>SZWC01023555.1:24779-39861 GCA_023375785.1 Penium margaritaceum | reverse complement strand
CTTCCAGCCCAGCTTCCATCCCAACTTCTACCCCAACGTTTAACCCAACTTCCATCCAAACTTCCAACTCAACTTCCAACCCAACTTCCGACCCAAGTTCCCACCCAAATTCCAACCCAACATCCAATTCAACTTCCAATCCAACTTCCAACCCAACTTCCATCCCCACTTCCATCCAAACTTCCAACCCAACTTCGATCCCAACTTCTTTCCCAAATTCGAACTCAACTTCCAACCAACCTTCCAACCCAACTTCCAACCCAACTTCCTACTCAACTTCCAACCCAACTTCCAACCCAACCTCCAACCCAACTTCCAACCCAGCTTCCATCCCAACTTCAAACCCGACCTCTAAACCAACTACCAACCCAAATTTCAACCCAACTTCCATCCCAACTTCCAATCCAACTTCCAACCCAACTTCCAACGCAACTTCCAACCCAACTTCCAACCCAGCTTCCAACCCAACTTCGAACCCAACTTCCAACCTAACTTCCATCCCAACTTCCATCCCAACCTCATCCCAATTTTCAACCCAAATTCCATCCCAACTTCTAACCCAACTTCCAACCCAACTTCCGACCCAACTTCCAACCCAACTTACAACCCAACGTCTAACCCAACTTCCAACCCAACTTCCCACCCAACTTCCAACCCAACTTCCAACCCAACTTCCAACCCAACCTCCAGTCCAACTTCCAACCCAGCATCCAACCCAGCTTCCAACCCAACTTCCAACCCAACTTCCAACCCAACTTCCAATCATGATTCCATCCCAACTTTCAACCCAACGTTCAATCCAACTTTTAAACCAACTTCCAACCCATTTTCCAACCCAAACTCCAACCAAACTTCCAACCTAACTTCCATCCCAACTTCCATCCCAACTTCCAACCCAACTTCCAACCCAACGTCCAACCCATTTTCTAATCCAACTTCCAGCACATCTTCCAACCTAACTTCCAACCCAGCTTCCAACCTAACTTCCATCCCAACATCCATTCCAACTTCCATCCCAACTTCCAACCCAACGTCCAACCCAACTTCCAATCCAACTTGCAACTCAACTTCCAACCCAACCTCCAACATAACTTCCAATCCAGCATCCAACCCAGCTTCCAACCCAACCTTCAACCCAACCTCCAACCTAACTTCCAACCCAACTTCCAACCCCATCTCCAACCCAACTTCCAACCCAACTTCCATCCCACCTCCATCCCAACTTCCAACCCAATTTACAGCCATACTTTCAACCCAACATCCAACCCAACTTCCAACCCAACTTCCAACCAAACTTCCAACCGAACCTCCAACCCAACTTCCAACCTAACTTCCAACCCAACTTTGAACCCAACTTCCAACTCAAATTCCAACACAACGGTCAATCCAACTTCCAACCCAACTTCCAACCAAACTTCCAACCCAACTTCCAACCCAACTTCCATCCCAACTTCCATCCCTTTTTCAAACCCAGCTTCCATCCCAACATCCCTTCCATCATCCAACCCATCTTCGAACCCAACTTCCAATCCAACTTCCAACCCAACTTCCAACCCAGGTTCCATCCCAATTTTCAACCCAACATCCAATCCAACTTCCAAACCATCTTCCAACCCAACTTCCAACCCAACCTCCAACCTAACTTCCAACCTAATTTCCATCCCAACTTCCATCCCAACTTCCAACCCGACTTCTAACCCAACTTCAAACCCAATTTCCAACCCAACTTCCAACCCAACTTCCAACCCAACATCCAACCCATTTTCTAATCCAACATTTGACCCAACTCCCAACCCAACTTCCAACCTAAATTCCAACCTAACTTCCATCCAACCTCCATTCCAACTTCCATCCCAACTTCCAACCCAACTTCCAACCCAACTTCCAACCCAGCTTCTAACCAGGGAGTGCGTGTAAGTACATGTAAATGCGTGTAAGTGTACTTACATACGCTTACACACAATTATACGCACTTATATGCACTTACACGCACTTACACGTACTTACACGCACTTACACATATGTACATGCACTTACACGCACTTACACACACTTACACACCATTGCACGCACTTACATGCACTCACACGCACTTATATGCACTTACACGCACTTATACCACCTTACACGTACCTACACACACTTACACATACTTACACCTACTTACACGTACTTACACGCACTTAAACGTAATTACATACACCTACATGAACTTACACGCACTTACACGTACCTACACGTACTCACATGCACTTACACGTACTTACACGTACGTACACACACTTACACGCACTTACACGTACTTACACATACTTACACCTACTTACTCGTACTTACACACACTTACACGCAGTTACACACACTTACACGTACTTACACGCACATACATGCACTTACACACACTTACATGCACTTAGACATACGAATATGCACTTACACGCACTTACACGTCCTTACTTGTACTTACTCGTACTTACACGCACTTACATACACTTACACACACTTATACGTACTTATGCACACTTACACATACGTACACGCACTTACACACACATACATGCACTTAAAAGCACTTACACGCACTTACACGCACTTACATGTACTTACACGCACTTATACGCACTTATACACAGTTTCACGTAGTTAGAAGCAGTTACACATATTTACACGTACTTACACCCACTTACATGCACTTACATGTACTTATCCACACTTACACGCACTTATATGCACTTACACGCACTTACATGCACTTACACACACTTACACGTACTTACACATACTTATATGCACTTACATGTACTTACACACACTTCCATATACTTACACACACTTACACGTACTTACACGCACTTATACACACTTACAAGAACTTACATGCACTTATACCAACTTACACGCAATAACACGCACTTACACATACTTACACGCACTTACATGCACGTACACGCACTTACACGCACTTACACGAACTTACACGCACTTACACATACTTACACGCACTTACACATACTTACACGCACTTACACGTACCTACATGTACTTGCACACACTTACACGTACCTACACGTACTTGTACACACTTACACGCACTTACACACAGTTATACACACTTACATGCACTTGTACCCACTTATACGCACTTGTGCACTTACACATGCTTACACGCACTTACATGCACTTACACGCACTTATACGCAGTTATACACACTTACATGCACTTACACGCACTTACGCGCACTTGTGCACTTACACGTACTTACACGCACTCACACGCACTTACACGTACTTACGTGCACTTACACACACTTACACGTACTTACACACACTTACACATACTTACACATACGTACACGCACTTGCACGCACTTACACATACTTACACACACATACACATACTTACACGCACTTACACGTACTAACACGTACCTACGCGTACTTGCACACACTTACACTCACTTACACACATATACACGCACTTACACAAACTTACACGTACTTAGACACAGTTTGTTGCACTTACACACATTAACATGCACTTCCACGATCTTACACGCACTTACACGCACTTACACATACTTACACGCACTAACAAACACTTACATGTACTTAGACTTACTTACACGTACTTACACGCACTTACACGCACTTAAACGCACATAGACGTACTTACACGGACTTACATGCACTTACACACACTTACACATACTTATACGCACTTATACACACTTACACGCACTTACATACACTTATACACACATACACGTACATACACGTACTTACACACCTTGCACACACTTACACAAACTTACACGCTCTTACACGCACTTACACACACTTCCACGCACTTACACACAGTTAATTGCACTTACAGACACTTACATGTACTTAGACAAACTTACATGCACTAACACGCACTTACACGTACTTACACGTACTTCCAAACACTTACATGTACTTACACATACTTACACGCACTTACACGCACTTACACGCACTTACACGTACTTACACGTACTTACAAATACTTACACACACTTACACGCACTTACACGTACTTACACACACTTACATGCACTTCCACATACTTATACGTACTTACACGTACTTACACGTACTTACACGCACTTACATACACTTACACGTACTTATACGCAGTTACATGCACTTACACGCACTTATGTGCACTTATACACACTTACACGCACTTACATCCAGTTACACACAGTTACACGTACTTACATACACTTACACGTACTTACACATACTTATACACACTTACACGCATTTACATGCCCTTATACGCACTTACAAGCATTTACACGCACTAACACGTACTTACACGCACTAACACGCAGTTACATACACGTACACGTACTTACACGCACTTACACTAATGTACATGCCCTTTCACGCCCTTATACGCACGTATACGCACTTACACGCACTTACATGCACTTACTCGTACTTACATGCACTTACAAGCACTTGCACGTACTTACACACACTTGTACGTACTTACACGCACTTATACACACTTATATGCAATTACACACACTTACAAGCACTTACCAGAGTTTACACGCACTTGCACACACTTACACGTACTTACACATACTTACACGTACTTACACACACTTACACATACTTACACGCACTTACACACACTTACACGCACTTACAAGCACTTGCACGCACTTACATGCACTTACACACACGTACATGCACGTATATGCACTTACACGTAATTACACGCACTTACAAGCACTTACACGCACTTGCACGCACATACACGCACTTGCACACACTTACCCGCTGTTTCACGCACATACACACAGTTACACACACTTATACGTACTTACACGCACTAACAAGTACTTACACGCACTTACTCGCAGGTACACGTACTTAGACGCACTTACACATACCTACACACACTTACACACATTTACATGCACTTTCACGCACATATATGCACTTACACGCACTTATATACACTTACACGTAGTTAAACGCAGTTACACGTACTTACACACACTTACACATACTTACACGTACTTATACACACTTACACGTACTTATACACACTTACACGCACTTACAAGCACTTACACGTACTAACACGCACTTACATGCACTTACACGCAGTTACACACACTTACACGTACTTCCACGTACTTCAACACACTTACACGTACTTACACGCGCTTATACGCACGTATACGTAGTTACTCATACTTACATGCACTTACTCGCACTTACACGCACTGACACGTACTAACACGTACTTATACGCACTTATACATAACAATACACACTTACACGTACTTGCACGTACTTACACGCACTTATACACACTTACAAGTACTTACACGCACTTACACGTACTTATACGCACTTACATGCACTTATACGCACTTACATGCAATTACACGCACTTACAAGCACTTACAAGAACTTACACGTACTTACACATACTTACACATACGTATACATACTTACACGCACTTACACACACTTACACGTACTTACACACACTTACACGTAGTTACACACACTTACACACACTTACACGCACTTACAAGCACTTGCACACACTTACACGCACTTACACAGACTTACATGCACTTATACGTACTTACACGCAATTATACGCACTTACAAGCACTTACAAAAACTTACACGCACTTTCACGTACTTACACTTACTTACACATACTTACACGCACTTACATGCACTTACACGTACTTATAGGTACTTACAAGCACTTATACCCACTTACACGTACGTACACACACTTACATGTAGTTACACGCACTTATACACAGTTACACACACTTACATATACTGACACGCACTTACACGTACAAATAAGCACTTACACGCAGTTACACGCACTTACACTCACTTACGAGTACTTACACGCACATACACGTACCTATACACAGTTACACGCACTTACACGCATTTACAAGCACTTATACACACTTACACCCACCTACACGCACTTACACAAACTTACACGTACTTATACGTACCTACACATACTTACACATACTTATACGTACTTATGTGCACTTACACACACTTATACGCAGTTACGCACACTTACATGCACTTACACGCACTTACACACATACTTACATGCACTTACATGCACTTAAATGCACTTTCACGCACTTACACGCACTTACACGCACTTACGTGTGTTTACACGTACTTTCACACACTTACACACACTTATACGCACTTATACACACTTACACGTACTTACAAGCACTTGGACGTACTTACACGCACTTACACGCACTTACATGCACGTATATGCACTTACACAGAATTACACGTACTTACAAGCACTTACACGAACTTATACGTACTTACACATACTTACACGTACTTACGTGTACTTACACGCACTTACACACACTTACACGTACTTACACGCACTTACACACACTTATACGTACTTACACGTACTTACACGCATTTATACCCACTTACACGTACTTAGACACACTTACAGACAGTTACACGCACTTATATGCAGTTACACGCACTTACATGCACTTACACGCACTTACATGCACTTACAAGCACTTACACCCACTTAGACATACTAAGACACACTTACAAGCACTTACATACACTTACACATAGTTACACGCACTTACACGCACTTACAGGCACTTACACACACTTACACGTACTTACACACACTTACATACACTTATACAAACTTACACACACTTACACACACTTACACGCACTTATACACACTTATCCGTACTTACACGCACTTACACGCAGTTACATACACTTACACACACTTACACGCACTTACACGCACTAACAGACACACACACACACTTACATGCACTTACATGCACTTACATGCACTTACATGAACTTTCACGCACTTACATGCACATACACGTACTTACGTGTACTTACGCGTACTTCCACACACTCACACACACTTACTAGCACTTATACACACTTACACGTACTTAAAAGCACTTGCACGCACTTACACGCACTTATATGCACGTATATGCACGTACAAGAACGTACACGCACTTACACACACTTACACACACTTACCTATACCTACACGCACTTATACACACTTACACGTACTTGCACACACTGACATGCACTTACACGCACTTACACGCAGATACACGCACTTACACGTACTTACATGCACTTACACGTACTTACACGCACTTACACGTACGTACAAGCACTTACACGCATTTACAGGTACTTACACACACTTACACGCAGTTACACGGAGTTACATATACTTACATGCACTTACACGCACCTACACGTACTTATATGCACTTACATGCACTTACATGCTCTTACACGTACTTACAAGCACATACAGGCACTAACACGCACTTACATGCACTTACACGCAGTTACACACACTCACACATACTTACGCGCACTTACACGTACTTACACGCACTTACACGCACTTATACGCACGTATACATGCTTACACGTACTTACATGTACTTATTCGCACTTACACGCACTTACACACACTACCATGCACTCATACGCACTTGTACATACTTACACACACTTACACGTACTAACACGTACTTACACGCACTTACATGAAATTACAAGCACTTGCACACACTTACACGCACTTACACACACTTACACGCACTTATACGCACTTCCACACAATTACACGCACTTACAAGCACTTACAAGAACTTACACGCACTTACACGTACTTACATGCACTTACACATTCTTACACGTACTTATACGTACATACACGCACTCTCACACACTTACACGCACTTACACACACTTACACACACGTACAACCACTTGCATGCACTTACACGTACTTGCACGTACTTACATGCACTTACATGCACTTACACGGAATTACACGTACTTACAAGCACTTACAATAACATACACACACTTACACACACTTATACGTACTTACTAGTACTTACCCGTACTTACACGCACTTATACGCACTTACACACACTTACACGCACTTACACACACTTACACACACTTATACATACTTGTACGCACTTGTACACACTTACACGCACTTACACGTACTTACACGCACTTACACACACTTACACACAGTTAAATGCACTTACACGCACTTAAAGACACTTATACCAACTTACACGCACTTACACGTACTTATACGTACTTACACGCACTTACAAACACTTACAGGAAATTACACGCACTTACACGTACTTTCATGCACTTACAAGCACTAATACGCACTTACACACACTTACACGCACTTACACGCACTTATACCCACTTACACGTACTCACACACATTTACACGCACTTGCACACAGTTACACACACTTACATGTACTTACACGCACTTACACGCACTTACACGCACTTACACGCACTTACACACACTTACACATACTTACACGCAGTTACACGCCCTTACACGTAGGTACACGCACTTTCATGCAATTACACGCAATTACAGGCACATACACACGCTTACATGCACTTACACGCACTTACACACACTTACACGCACTTACACGTACTTACACGCACTTACACGCACTTATATGCACTTATCCACACTTACACGTACTTACAGACAGTTAAACACACTTACACACACTTACACACACACTTACATACACTTACACGCACTTACATGCACTTTCACGCACTTACACGCACATACACACACTTACATGTACTTACACATACTTCCACACACTTACACGCACTTACACGCACTTGTACGTACTTACATAGTATTCCACGCACTTACATGCACTTACACACACTTACACGCACTTGCACACACTTGTACATACTTACACATACTTACACGTACTTACAGGCACTGACACACACTTACATGTACTTACACACACTTACATGTACTTACACACACTTACGTGTACTTCCATGCACTTACACGCACTTACGCACACTTACACGCACTTACATAAACTTACACGTACTTATATGCACTTACAATAACTTACATGTACTTACATCTACTAACACGCAGCTACACGCACTTACACATACTTACACGCACTTACACGCACTTACACACACTTACACGTACTAACATGCACTTATACACACTTACACATACTTACATGCACTTACATGCACTTACACATACTTACACACACTTATACACACTTACACGCACTTACATGCACTTACACATACTTACACGCACTTACACGTACTTACACATATTTGCACACACTTACACATACTTATACGCACTTACACGCACTTACACGCACTTACAAGCACTTACACGCACTTGCACACACCTCCATGCACTTACACGCTCCTACATGCACTTACACGCACTTGTACACATTTATATGAACTTACATGCACTTACACGCACTTACACGCACTTACATGCACTTACACGTACTTACACGCACTTACATGTAGTTAATTGTACTTACACGACTTACACGTACTTACACAAACTTACACGCACGTACGCGCACTTACACGAACTTACACATATGTATACACACCTACACACACTTACACGCACTTACACATACTTGCACACACTTACATGCACTTACGCGCACTTACATGCACTTACACATACTTACACGCAGTTAATTGCACTAACACGCACTTACACGGACTTAGACGAACATACACGCACTTACACGCACTTACACGTACTTACACGTATTTACATGCACTTACATGGACTTACACACACTTACATGCACTTACACGCACTTACACGCACTTACATGAACTTACACGTACTTACACGTACTTACACGTACTTACATGCACTTGCTCACACTTACACGTACTTACACGCTCTTACACGCACTTACATGCACTTATACGTACTTACACGCAGTTAATTGCACTTACACGCACTTAGACGTACTTACACGAACTTACATGCACTTACACGCACTTACACGTACTTACATGCACTTACAAATACTTACATGCACTTACACGTACTTACATATACTTACACGCACTTACATACACTTACACGCACTTACACACACTTAAACATACTTACATTCACTTACACGCACTTACACACACTTATACGCAGTTACACGCAGTTATGCACACTTACACGCACTTACACGCACTTACACACAGTTACACGCAGTAACACTTACTTAAACACACATACACGTACTTTTATGCACTTACACGCACTTACACACACTTACACGCACTTATATATACGTACGTGTACTTACACACACTTATACATACTTACACACACGTACATGCATTTACACATAGTTACATGCACTTACACGCACTTATACGTACTTACACAAACTTACACACACTTACACGCAGTTACACGCACTTACATGTACTTATACGCACTTACACGCACTTACACATACTTATACGCACTTACACGTACTTACACGCACTTACCTGCATTTACATACACTTAGACGCACTCACATGCTCTTACACACATTTACACACACTTACATGTACTTACACGCACTTACACACACTTATATGCACTTACATGTAGTTATACACACGTATACGCACTTACACGTAGTTACATGTACTTACTTGCTCTTACACGTACTTACACGTACTTACACACACTTACACGTACTTACATGTACTTACATGCACTTACACACACTTACACACGCTTACACACACTTACACTCACTTACACGCACTTACAAGCACTTGCACGCACTTGCACGCACTTACACGCACTTACACGCACTTGTACGCACTTACACGCAATTCCACACACTTACAAGCACTTTCAAGAACTTACACGCACTTACACGTACTTACACGCACTTACACGTACTTACACGCACTTACATGCACTTACACGTACTTACACATACTTACATGCACGTACACGTACTTACACGTACTTGCATACACTTACACGCACTTACACGTACTTACATGCACTTACACACATTTACACGCACTTACACGTACTTACACGCACTTAAAAGGACTTACACAGACTTACACATACGTACACGTACTTACACGCACTTACACGTACTTACACGCACTTACAAACACTTACACGCATTTACACGCACTTACGCGCACTTACATGCACTTACACGTACTTAGACGCACTTACACGCACTTCTACACACTTACACACACTTAGAGATACTTACACGCATTTACACGCATGTACACGCAGTTGCACGTACTTACACACACTTACACGCACTTACATGCACTTACAAGCACTTACATGCACTTATATCTACTTACACACACTTACACACACTTACACGCACTTACACGTACTTACACGTAGTTACACGCACTTACATGCACTTACATGCACATACACACACTTACACGTACTTGTACGCACTTACACACTTACACGCACTTACACACACTTACACGCACTTACATGTACTTATACGCACTTACACATACTTACACACACATACACTTATCCGCACTTACACGCACTTACACGCACTTACAAACACTTACGTGCAATTACACGCACTTACATGCACTTACACGCACTTACACACACGTACACGCACTTACACGTACTTACACCCACTTACATGCACTTGCACACACTTACACGCAGTTACACACACTTACACGCAGTTACACGTACTGACATGCACTTACACGCACTCACACGTACTTACAAGCACTTACACGTACTTACATGCACTTACACACACTTACACACACTTGCATGCACGTACATGCACTTACACACAGCTACACGTACTTACACGTACTTACAAATACTTACACATACTTACACGCACTTACACGTACTTACACACACTTATACGTACTTACACACACTTACACGTACTTACATGTACTTGCACGTAATCACACGCTCTTAAACGTAATTCCACATAATTACACGCACTTACAAGCACTTACAAGGACTTACATGCACTTACACATACTTACACGCACTTACACGCACTTACATGCACTTACACGCACTTACGCATACTTACATGCACGTACACGTCCTTACATGCACTTGCATATACTTACACGTACTTACGCGTACTTGCACCCACTTACACGCATTTACACGCACTTACACACAGTCTATTGCACTTACACGCACTTGCACGCATTTACATGAACTTACACGCACTTACACGCCCTGAAACGTACTTACACGCACTTACAAACACTTACACGCAACTACACGAACTTACATGCACTTACATGCACTTACACGTACTTAGACGCACGTACACGCACTTACACACACTTACACACACTTACACAAATATACACACACTTACACGTAGTTATACGCACTTACAAGCACTTACACGTACTTACACGCACTTAGACACACTTACACACACTTACACGTACTTACACGTAGTTACACGCACTTACATGCACTTACACACACTTATCCGCACTTACACGCACTTATACGTAGTTACACACACTCACATGCACTTACACACACTTACACATACTTACATGTACTTACACGCACTTATACATACTTACACATACTTACACACACTTATCCGCACTTACACACACTTACTCGTAGTTACACTCACTTACATGCACTTCCACGCACTTACACACACTTATATGCACCTACACGCACTCAACTGCACTTTAACGTACTTACACGCACATACACGCACTTACATATACTTACACGCACTTACACGCACGTACATACACAGTATTCCACGTACATACACTTACACAGTATTCCACACACTTACACACACGTACACGCACTTACACGTACTTCCATGCACTTACACGCACTTGCACGCACTTGTACGCACTCATACATACTTACACGCACTTACATGCACTTATACGCACTTACACGCACTTAGATGCAATTACACACACTTACACGCACATACATGCACTTACAAGCACTTACGCGCACTTACACGCACTTATACGTACTTACACGCACTTACACATACTTAGAAGAACTTACATGAACTTACACCCACTTACACGCAGTTACATGTACTTACACATACTTACACGCACTTACACGCACTTACACGCACTTACATGCACTTACATGCACTTACACACACTTATACACACTTACACACACTTATACGCACTCATACATACTTACACGCACATACACACACTTATACATACTTACATGTACTTACACGCAGTTACACACACTTACACATACTTACACGCACTTACACGTACTCACATACACTCATACGCCACTATTTGCACTTACACGCACTTGCACACACTTACACATACTTACACATGCTTACACACACTTACACGTACTTACACGCACTTACACGCACTTACACACACTTACATGCATATACACTCACTTACATGCACTTACAAGCACTTGCACACACTTACACGCACTTACACACTGTAACACGCACTTATACGTACTTTCACGCAATTACACGCACTTACAAGCACTTAGAATAACTTACACACACTTACAGGTACTTACACGCACTTACACGTACTTACACGCACTTACATGCACTTACACGCACTTACACATACTTACATCCACGTAGACGCACTTACACGCACTTGCATACACTTACACGCACTTACACGTACTTACACGTACTTACACGCATTTACACGCACTTACATACAATTTATTGCTTTACACACACTTACACGCACTTACATGCACTTATACGTACTTAGACGCACTTATACACACTTACACACACTTACACGCACTTATACACACTTACAGGCATTTACACACACTTACACGCAGTTCCAAATGCTTTTAGACACTTACATGCACTTACACGTACATACAATCACTTACATGCACTTACACGCACTTACACACACTTACACGCACTTATACGCACTTACACGCACTTACACGTAGTTACACGCAATTACATGCACTTACACGTACTTACACACACTTACACGTATTTACACGTACTTACACACACTTACACGCACTTACACACACTTTCACGCACTTACATGTACTTACACGCACTTACACATACTTACACACACTTACACATACTTATCCGCACTTACACGCACTTACATGTAGTTACACACACTTACATACACTTACACACACTCTCACATACTTACATGCACTTACACGCACTTACATGCGCTTTCACGTACTTACACGCACATACACGCACTTACGTATACTTACATGCACTTACACGCAGTTACATGCACTTTCACATACTTTCACAGTGTTCCAGGTACTTACACGCACGTACACACACCTACATGCACTTCCACGTGCTTACACGCACTTGCACGCACTTGTACGGAGTAGTGCATACTTACACGCACTTACATGCACTTACACGCACTTACACACACTTACATGCACTTATATGCACTTACACGCACTTACATGCACTTACACATACTTACGTGCACTTACACGCACCTACACGTACTTAGACGCACTTACACACACTTACAATACCTTACATGAACTTATTCCCACTTACACGTTGTTACATACACTTACACATACTTACATGCACTTACAGGTACTTACACGCACTTACATGCACTTACATGCACTTACACGCACTTACACGCACTTACACGTACTTACACGTACTTCCATGCACTTACACGCACTTACACGTACTTACATGCACTTACACGCACTTACATGCACTTACAGGCACTTACACGTACTTACACGCACTTACACGCACTTACACATACTTGCACACACTTACACATACTTACACACACTTACACGTAATTACACGCACTTACACGCACTTACACACAGTTTATTGCACTTACACGCAGTTATATGCACTTACACAAACTTACAAGCACTTACATACACTTACACGTACTTACACGCACTTACAAACACTTACACGTACTTACACGCACTTACACGCACTTACACACACTCACACACTCATACACGCACCTAAATGCACTTACACATACTTACACGCACTTACATGTACTTACACGCACTTTCACATACTTACACGCACTTACACAGACTTACACGAATTTAAACGC
>SZWC01023555.1:0-13503 GCA_023375785.1 Penium margaritaceum | reverse complement strand
ACTTGGTAAACTTTGTGGTCATGGTCAGTGGCACATGCCAACTTTGTCAAGGCATTGCGCACAATAGCTGTGCCAAGCCACCGGTTATCTTCCTTGTTTATGTCTGCAAGCTCATGCCTAGTACATCTGAAAAGTGATTGGGCACTCTGACTGTGGTTGACTCGTGTTACGATTCGTACAAGTTAAAGTCACTTGGTAAACTTTGTGGTCATGGTCAGTGCCATATGCCAGCTTTGTCAAAGCATTGCGCACAATAGCCGTGCCAAGACACCGGTTTTTAACCCTGTTTATGCCTGCAAGATCATGCATATTAGATGTGCAATGTGATTGGGTACTCTGACTGTGGCTGACTCGTGTTATGATTCGTAGAAGTTAAAGTCACTTGGTAAACGTTGTGGCCATGGTCAGTGGCACATGCCAAACTTGTCAAGGCATTGCGCACAATAGCCACACCAAGCCACCAGTATTCTACCTTGTTTGCATGTGCAAGCTAATGCCTAGTACATCTGCACTGTGATTGGACACTCTGACTGTGGCTGACTCGTGTTATGATGAATAGAAGTAAAAGTCACTTGGATGCATTTGTGGTCATGGTCGGTGGCACATGCCACCTTTGTCAAGGCATTGCGCACAAATAGCCACACCGAGCCACCATTACTCTACCTTGTTCATACCTGCGAGGTCATGCGCAGTGTATGTGCACTATGATTGGACACTCTGACTGTGGCTGACTCGCGTTTTGATTCATAGCCGTCTAAGGTACTTGGTAAACTTTGTGGTCATGGTCAGTGACACATGCCAGCTTTGTTAAGGCATTGCGCACAATAGCCATGCCAAGCCACCGGTTTTTTACCTTGTTTATACCTGCAAGGTCATGCCTTGTACATCTGAATTGTGATTGGGCACTCTGACTGTGGCTGACTTGTGTTACGATTCATAGAAGTTAAAGTCACTTGGTAAACTTTGTGGTCATGGTCATTGGCACATGCCAAATTGGTGAAGGCATTGCGCACACTAGCCACACCGAGCCACCAGTATTCTACCTTGTTTGCACTTACACGCACTTACAAGAACTTGCACATAGTTACACGCACTTACACGTAGTTACACGCACTTATACGTACTTACACGCAATTACACACACTTACAAGCACTTACCAGAAATTAAATGTACTTACACGTACTTACACGTATTACAAAAGAAGTAAAAGTCACTTGGATACATTTGTGGTCATGGTCAGTGGCACATGCCAAATTTGTCAAGGCATTGCGCACAATAGCCACACCGATCCACAAGTATTCTACCTTGTTTGTACCTGCAAGATCATGCCCAGTACATCTGCACTGTGATTGGACACTCTGACCGTGGCTGACTCGTGTTATGATTCATAGCCGTTTAAGATACTTGGTAAACTTTGTGGTCATGGTCAGTGGCACATGCCAACTTTGTCAAGGCATTGCGCACAATAGCCACACCGAGCACCCAGTATTCTACCTTGTTTGCACCTGCAAGATCATGCCTACTACATCTGCACTGTGATTGGACACTCTGACCGTGGCTGACTCGTGTTATGATCAATAGAAGTAAAAGTCACTTGGATACAGTTGTGGTAATGGTCAGTGGCACATGCCAACTTTGTCAAGGAATTGCGCACAATAGCCACACCGAGCTACCAGTATTGTACCTTTTTTATACCTGCAAGGTTATGCCCAGTATATCTGCACTGTGATAGGACACTCTGACCGTGGCTGACTCGTGTTATGATTCATAGCCGTTTAATGAACTTGGTCAACTTTGTGGTCATGGTCAGTGGCAAATGCCAACTTTGTCAAGGCATTGCGCACAATAGTCGTGCCAAGCTACCGGTTTTTTACCTTGTTTATACTTGCAATGTCATGCATATTAGATGTACGCTTTGATTGGGTACTCTGACCGTGGCTGGCTCGTGTTATGATTCGTAGAAGTTAAAGTCACTTGGTAAACTTTGTGGTCATGATCAGTGGCACATGCCAACTTTGTCAAGGCATTGTGCACAATAGCCACATGGAGCCGCCAGTATTCTACCTTGTTTGCCCCTGCAAGATCATGCCTAGTATATCTGCACTATGATTGGACACTCTGACCGTGGCTGACTCACGTTATGATAAATAGAAGTAAAAGTCACTTGGATACATTTGTGGTCATGGTCAGTGGCACATGCCAACTTTGTCAAGGCATTGCGCACAATAGCCACACCGAGCCACCAGTATTTTACCTTGCTTATACCTGTAAGGTCATGCCCAGTATATATGCACTGTGATTGGACACTCTGACAGTGGCTGACTCGTGTTATGATTCGTAGCAGTTAAAGGTACTTGGTAAACTTTGTGGTCATGGCAGTGGCACATACCAACTTTGTCAAGGAATTGCGCACAATAGCCGTGCCAAGCCACCGGCTTTTTACCTCGTGTATACCTGCAAGGTCGTGCATATAACATGTGCGCTGTGATTGGGCACTCTGACCGTGGCTGACTTGTGTTACGATTCGTAGAAGTTGAAGTCACTTGGTAAACTTTGTGGTAATGGTCAGTGGCACATGCCAACTTTGTGAAGGCATTGCGCACAAAAGCCACACCGAGCCACCAGTATTTTTCCTTTTCTGAACCTGCAAGATCATGCCTAGTACATCTGCACTATGATTGGACACTCTGACCGCGGCTGACTTGTGTTATGATCAATAGAAGTAAAAGTCACTTGGATACATTTGTGGCCACAGTCAGTGGCACATGCCAACTTTGTCAAGGCATTGTGCACAATAGCCAAACTAGACACCAGTATTCTACCTTGTTTGCACCTGCACAATCATGCATAGTACATCCGCACTGTAATTGGACACTCTGACCGTGGCTGACTCGTGTTATGATCAATAGAAGTAAAAGTCACTTGGATACATTTGTGGTCATGGTCAGTGGCACATGGCAACTTTGTCAAGGCATTGCGCAAAATAGCCACACCGAGCCATTAGTATTCTACCTTGTTTGTACCTGCAAGATCATGCCTAGTACATCTGCACAGTGATTGGACACTCTGACCGTGGCTGACTCGTGTCATGATGAATAGAAGTAAAAGACACTTGAATAAATGTGTGGTCATGGTCAGTGGCACATGCCAACGTTGTCAGAGAATTGCGCACAATAGCCACATTGAGCCACCAGTATTCTACCTTGTTTTTACGTGCAAGGTCACGCCCAATATTTCTGCACTATGATTGGACACTCTGACCGTGGTTGACTCATGTTATGATTCATAGCCATTTAATGTACTTGGTAAACTTTGTCGTCATGGTCATTGGCACATGCGAACTTTGTCAAGGCATTTCGCACAATAGCCGTGCCAGGCCACCGGTTTTTTACCTTGTTTATACCTGCAATGTCATGCATATTAGAAGTACGCTTTGATTGGGCACTCTGACCGTGGCTGACTCTTGTTNTCAGTGGCACATGCCAACTTTGTCAAGGCATTGCGCACAATAGCCACATGGAGCCACCAGTATTCTACCTCGTTTGCACCTGCAAGATCATGCCTAGTACATCTGCACTATGATTGGACACTCTGACCGTGGCTGACTCGTGTTATGATCAATAGAAGTAAAAGTCACTTGGATACATTCGTGGTCATGGTCAGTGGCACATGCCAACTTTCTCAAGGCATTGCCCAAAATAGCCAAACCGAGCCATTAGTATTCTACCTTGTTTGTACATGCAAGATCCGGCCTAGTACATCTGTACTGTGATTGGACACTCTGGCCGTGGCTGACTCGTGTCATGATCAATAGAAGTAAAAGTCACTTGGATAAATGGGTGGTCATGGTCAGTGGCACATGCCAACACTGTCACGGCATTGCGCACAATAGCCACACCGAGCCACCAGTATTCTACCTTGTTTATGCCTGCAAGGTCATGCGCAGTATTTCTGCACTGTGATTGGACACTCTGACCGTGCCTGACTCGTGCTATGATACATAGCCGTTTAATGTACTTGGTAAACTTTGTGGTCATGCATATTAGATGTGCACTGTCATTGGGCACTCTGAATGTGGCTGACTCGTATTAGGATTCGTATAAGTTAATGTCACTTGGTAAACTTTGTGGTCATGGTCAGCGGCACATGCCAACAGTGTCAAGGCATTGCGCACAACAGCCACACCGAGCCACCAGTATTCTACCATGTTTTTACTTGCAAGATCATGCATAGTACATCTGCACTGTGATTCGACACTCGGACCGTGGATGACTCGTGTTATGATCAATAGAAGTAAAAGTCACTTTGATACATTTGTGGTCATGGTCAGTGGCACATGCCCACTTTGTCAAGGCATTGCACACAATAGCCACACCGAGCCACCAGTATTCTACCTTGTTTGCACCAGACAGATCATGCATAGTACATCTGCACTGTGACTAGACACTGTGACCGTGGCTGACTCGTGTTATGATTCGTAGACGTTAAAGTCACTTGGTAAACTTTGTGGTCATGGTCAGTGGAACATGCAAACTTTGTCAAGGCATTGCGCACAATAGCCGTGCCAAGCCGACGGTTTTTTACCTTGTTTATACCTGCAAGGTCATGCATATTAGGTGTGCACTGTGATTGGGCACTCAGACCGTGGCTGACCCGTGTTACGATTCATAGAAGTTAAAGACACTTGGTACACTTTGTGGTCATGGTCAGTGGCCCATGCCAACTTCGTAAAGGCATTACGCACAATAGCCACACCGAGCCACCAGTATTCTACCTTGTTTGTACCTGCAAGATCATGCCTATCACATGTGCACCGTGATTGGACACTCCGACCGTGGCTGACTCGTGTTATGATCAATAGAAGTAAAAGTCACTTGGAAACATTTATGGTCATGGTCAGTGGCACATGGCAAATTTGTCAAGGCATTGCGCACAGTAGCCACACCGAGCCATGAGTATTCTACCTTGTTTATACCTGCAAGGGCATACCCATTATATCTGCACTGTGATTGGACACTCTGACCATGGCTGGCTCGCGTTATGATTCATATCCGTTTAAGGTAGTTGGTAAACTTTGTGGTCATGGTCACTGGCACATGCCAACTTTGTCAAGGCATTGCGCACAATAGCCGTGCCAAGCCACCGGGTATTACACCTTCTTTATGCCTGCAAGGTAATGCATATTAGATGTGCACTGTGATTGGGCACTCTGACCGTGGCTGAATCGTGTTAGGATTCGTAGAAGTTAAAGTCCCTCGTAAACTTTGTGGTCATGGTCAGTGGCACATGCCAACTTTGTCGAGGCATTGCGCACAATAGCCAAACCAAGCCACCCGTATTCTACCTTGTTTGAACCTGCAAGATCATGCCTATTACATCTGCATTGTGTTTGGACACTCTGACAGTGGCTGACTTGTGTTATGATCAATAGATGGAAAAGTCACTTGGATACATTTGTGGTCATGGTCAGTGGTACATGCCAACTTTCTCAAGGCATTGTGCAAAATGGCCACACCGAACCACTCGTATTCTACCTTGTTTATACCTGTAAGGTCATGCACAGTATATCTGCACTGTCATTGGACACTCTGACCATGGCCGACTTGTGTTATGATTAATAACCGTTTAATGTACTTGGTAAACTTTGTGGTCATGGTCAGTGGCAAATGCAAACTTCGTCAAGGCATTGCGCACAATAGCCGTGCCAAGCCACCGGATTTTTACATTGTTTATTCCTGCAAGTTCATGCATATTAGATGTGCGCTGTGATTGGGCACTCTGACCGTGGCTGACTCATGTTACAATTCGTAGAAGTTAAAGTCACTTGGTACACTTTGTGGTCATGGTCAGTGGCACATGCCAACTTTGTCAAGGCATTGCGCACAATAGCCACACCGAGCCACCAGTTTTCTACCTTTCTAATACCTATAAAGTCATGCCCAGTATATATGCACTGTGATTGGACACTCTGACCATGGCTGGCTCGCGTTATGATTCATATCCGTTTAAGGTAGTTGGTAAACTTTGTGGTCATGGTCAGTGGCAAATGCAAACTTCGTCAAGGCATTGCGCACAATAGCCGTGCCAAGCCACCGGATTTTTACATTGTTTATTCCTGCAAGTTCATGCATATTAGATGTGCGCTGTGATTGGGCACTCTGACCGTGGCTGACTCATGTTACAATTCGTAGAAGTTACAGTCACTTGGTAAACTTTGTGGCCATGGTGAGTGGCACATGCAAACTTTATCAGGGCATTGCGCATAATAGCCACACCGAGCCACCAGTATTCTACCTTGTTTGCACCTGCAAGATCATGCCTAGTACATATTCACTGTGATTGGACACTCTGACCGTGGCTGACTCGTGTTATGATCAATAGAAGTAAAAGTCACTCGGGTACATTTGTGGTCATGGTCAGTGGCACATGCCAACTTTGTCAGGGCATTGCACATAATAGCCACATCGAGCCACCAGTTTTCTACCTTTCTAATACCTATAAAGTCATGCCCAGTATATATGCACTGTGATTGGACACTCTGACCGTGGTAGACTCGTGTTATGATTCATAGCCCTTTAAGGTTCTTGGTAAACTTTGTGGTCATGGTCAGTGGCANTGGCTGACTCGTGTTATGATCAATAGAAGTGAAAGTCACTTGGATACATTTGTGGTCATGGTCAGTGGCACATGCCAACTTTGTCAGGGCATTACACACAATAGCCACACCGAGCCACCAGTTTTCTAACATTTTTCTTCTGTAAGGTCATGCCCAGTATATATGCACTGTGAGTGGACACTCTGACCCTGGCTGACTCGTGTTATGATTCATAGTCGTTTAAGGTTTTTGGTAAACTTTGTGGTCATGGTCAGTGGCACATGCCAACTTTGTCAAGGAATTGCACAGAATAGCCGTGCCAAGCCACCGGTTTTTTACCTTGTTTATACCTGCAAGGTCATGCATATTAGATGTGCGCTTTGATTGGGCACTCTGACCGTGGCTGACTTGTGTTATGGTTCGTAGAAGTTAAAGTCACTTGGTACACTTTGTGGTCATGGTCAGTGGCACATGCCAACTTTGTCAAGGCATTGCGCACAATAGCCACACCGAGCCACCAGTATTCTACCTTGTTTGCACCTGCACAATCATGCCTAGCACATCTGCATTGTGATTGGACACTCTGACCGTGGCTGACTTGTGTTATAATTAATAGCCGTTTAAGGTACTTGGTAAACTTTGTGGTCATGGTCAGTGGCATATGCCAACTTTGTCAAGGCATTGCGCACAATAGCCACACCGAGCCACCAGTATTCTACCTTGTTTGCACCTGCACAATCATGCCTAGCACATCTGCATTGTGATTGGACACTCTGACCGTGGCTGACTTGTGTTATAATTAATAGCCGTTTAAGGTACTTGGTAAACTTTGTGGTCATGGTCAGTGGCATATGCCAACTTTGTCAAGGCATTGCGCACAATAGCCACACCGAGCCACCAGTATTCTACCTTGTTTGCACCTGCACAATCATGCCTAGCACATCTGCATTGTGATTGGACACTCTGACCGTGGCTGACTTGTGTTATAATTAATAGCCGTTTAAGGTACTTGGTAAACTTTGTGGTCATGGTCAGTGGCATATGCCAACTTTGTCAAGGCATTGCGCACAATAGCCACACCGAGCCACCAGTATTCTACCTTGTTTGCACCTGCACAATCATGCCTAGCACATCTGCATTGTGATTGGACACTCTGACCGTGGCTGACTTGTGTTATAATTAATAGCCGTTTAAGGTACTTGGTAAACTTTGTGGTCATGGTCAGTGGCATATGCCAACTTTGTCAAGGCATTGCGCACAATAGCCACACCGAGCCACCAGTATTCTACCTTGTTTGCACCTGCACAATCATGCCTAGCACATCTGCATTGTGATTGGACACTCTGACCGTGGCTGACTTGTGTTATAATTAATAGCCGTTTAAGGTACTTGGTAAACTTTGTGGTCATGGTCAGTGGCATATGCCAACTTTGTCAAGGCATTGCGCACAATAGCCACACCGAGCCACCAGTATTCTACCTTGTTTGCACCTGCACAATCATGCCTAGCACATCTGCATTGTGATTGGACACTCTGACCGTGGCTGACTTGTGTTATAATTAATAGCCGTTTAAGGTACTTGGTAAACTTTGTGGTCATGGTCAGTGTCACATGCCAACTTTGTCAATGCATTGCGCACCATAGCCGTGCCAAGCCACCAGTTTTTTACCTTGTTTATAATTGCAAGGTCATGCAGATTAGATGTGCACTTTGATTGGACACTCAGACCGTGGCTGACTCATGTTACGATTCGTAGAAGTTAAATTCACTTGGTAAACTTTGTGGTCATGGTCAGTGGCACATGCCAACTTTGTCAAGGCATTGCGCACAATTGCCACACCGAGCAAGCAGTAACCTACCTTTCTTAACCTGCAAGATCATGCCCAGTACATCTGTACTGTAATTGGACACTCTGACCGCGGCTGACTCGTGTTATGATCAGTAGAAGTAAAGGTCACTTGGATACATTTGTGGTCACGGTCTGTGGCACATGCCAACTTTGTCAAGGCATTGCACACAATAGCCAAACTAAGCCACCAGTATTCTACCTTGTTTGCACCTGCACAATCATGCCTAGCACATCTGCATTGTGATTGGACACTCTGACCGTGGCTGACTCGTGTTATGATCAATAGAAGTAAAAGTTAATTGGATACATTTGTGGTCATGGTCAGTGGCACATGCCAACTTTGTCAAGGCATTGCGCAAAATAGCCACACCGAGCCACTAGTATTCTACCCTGTTTGTACCTGCAAGATCATGCATAGTACATCTGCACAGTGATTGGATACTCTGACCGTGGCTGACTCGTGTCATGATCAATAGAACTAAAAGTCACTTAGATAAATTTGTGGTCATGGTTAGTGGCACATGCCAACGTTGTCAAGAAATTGCGCACAATAGCCACACCGAGCCACGAGTATTCTACCTTGTTTATACCTGCAAGGTCATGCCCAGTACATCTGCACTGTGATTGCACACTCTGACCGTGGCTGACTCGTGTTATGATTCATAGCCGTTTAATGTACTTGGTAAACTTTGTGGTCATGGTCAGTGGCACATGCCAACTTTGTCAAGGCATTGTGCACAATAGCCGTGCCAAGCCACCGGGTTATGACCTTGTTTATACCTGCAAGGTCATGCATATTAGAAGTGCGCTTTGATTGGGCACTCTGACCGTGGCTGACTTTTGTTATGCTTCGTAGAAGTTGATGTCACTTGGTAAACGTGGTGGTCATGATCATTGGCACATGCCAACTTTGTCAAGGCATTGCGCACAATAGCCACATGGAGCCACCATTATTCTACCTAGCTCATGCCTAGTACATCTACGCTGTTATTGGGCACTCTGACCGTGGCTAACTCGTGTTACGATTCGTAGAAGTTAAAGTCACTCGGTAAACTTTGTGGTCATGGTCAGTGGCACATGCCAACTTCTTCAAGGCATTGCGCACAATAGCCACGTCGAGCCACCAGTATTCTACCTTGTTTGCACCCGCAAGGTCATGCCTAGTACATCTGCACTGTGATTGGACACTCAGACCGTGGCTGACCTGTGTTATGATCAATAGAATTAAAAGTCACTTGGATACATTTGTGGTCATGGTCAGTGGCACGTGCCAACGTTTTCAAGGCATTGCGCACAATAGCCACACCGAGCCACCCGAATTCTACCTTGTTCATACCTGTAAGGTCATGTCCAGTATATCTGCACTGTGATTGGACACTCTGACCGTGGCTGACTCGTGTTATGATTCATAGCCGGTTAAGGTACTTGGTAAACTTTGTGGTCATGGTCAGTGGCACATGCCAATTTTGTCAAGGCATTGCGCACAATAGCCGTGCCAAGACACCGGTTTTTTACCCTGTTTATACCTGCAAGGTCATGCATATTTGATGTGCATAGTGATTGGATACTCAGACCGTGGCTGACTCGTGTTATGATTCGTAGAGGTTAAAGTCACTTGGTTAACTTTGTGGTCATGGTCAGTGGCACATGCCAATTTTGTCAAGGCATTGCGCACAATAGCCGTGCCAAGACACCGGTTTTTTACCCTGTTTATACCTGCAAGGTCATGCATATTTGATGTGCATAGTGATTGGATACTCAGACCGTGGCTGACTCGTGTTATGATTCGTAGAGGTTAAAGTCACTTGGTTAACTTTGTGGTCATGGTCAGTGGCACATGCCAATTTTGTCAAGGCATTGCGCACAATAGCCGTGCCAAGACACCGGTTTTTTACCCTGTTTATACCTGCAAGGTCATGCATATTTGATGTGCATAGTGATTGGATACTCAGACCGTGGCTGACTCGTGTTATGATTCGTAGAGGTTAAAGTCACTTGGTTAACTTTGTGGTCATGGTCAGTGGCACATGCCAATTTTGTCAAGGCATTGCGCACAATAGCCGTGCCAAGACACCGGTTTTTTACCCTGTTTATACCTGCAAGGTCATGCATATTTGATGTGCATAGTGATTGGATACTCAGACCGTGGCTGACTCGTGTTATGATTCGTAGAGGTTAAAGTCACTTGGTTAACTTTGTGGTCATGGTCAGTGGCACATGCCAATTTTGTCAAGGCATTGCGCACAATAGCCGTGCCAAGACACCGGTTTTTTACCCTGTTTATACCTGCAAGGTCATGCATATTTGATGTGCATAGTGATTGGATACTCAGACCGTGGCTGACTCGTGTTATGATTCGTAGAGGTTAAAGTCACTTGGTTAACTTTGTGGTCATGGTCAGTGGCACATGCCAATTTTGTCAAGGCATTGCGCACAATAGCCGTGCCAAGACACCGGTTTTTTACCCTGTTTATACCTGCAAGGTCATGCATATTTGATGTGCATAGTGATTGGATACTCAGACCGTGGCTGACTCGTGTTATGATTCGTAGAGGTTAAAGTCACTTGGTTAACTTTGTGGTCATGGTCAGTGGCACATGCCAATTTTGTCAAGGCATTGCGCACAATAGCCGTGCCAAGACACCGGTTTTTTACCCTGTTTATACCTGCAAGGTCATGCATATTTGATGTGCATAGTGATTGGATACTCAGACCGTGGCTGACTCGTGTTATGATTCGTAGAGGTTAAAGTCACTTGGTTAACTTTGTGGTCATGGTCAGTGGCACATGCCAATTTTGTCAAGGCATTGCGCACAATAGCCGTGCCAAGACACCGGTTTTTTACCCTGTTTATACCTGCAAGGTCATGCATATTTGATGTGCATAGTGATTGGATACTCAGACCGTGGCTGACTCGTGTTATGATTCGTAGAGGTTAAAGTCACTTGGTTAACTTTGTGGTCATGGTCAGTGGCACATGCCAATTTTGTCAAGGCATTGCGCACAATAGCCGTGCCAAGACACCGGTTTTTTACCCTGTTTATACCTGCAAGGTCATGCATATTTGATGTGCATAGTGATTGGATACTCAGACCGTGGCTGACTCGTGTTATGATTCGTAGAGGTTAAAGTCACTTGGTTAACTTTGTGGTCATGGTCAGTGGCACATGCCAATTTTGTCAAGGCATTGCGCACAATAGCCGTGCCAAGACACCGGTTTTTTACCCTGTTTATACCTGCAAGGTCATGCATATTTGATGTGCATAGTGATTGGATACTCAGACCGTGGCTGACTCGTGTTATGATTCGTAGAGGTTAAAGTCACTTGGTTAACTTTGTGGTCATGGTCAGTGGCACATGCCAATTTTGTCAAGGCATTGCGCACAATAGCCGTGCCAAGACACCGGTTTTTTACCCTGTTTATACCTGCAAGGTCATGCATATTTGATGTGCATAGTGATTGGATACTCAGACCGTGGCTGACTCGTGTTATGATTCGTAGAGGTTAAAGTCACTTGGTTAACTTTGTGGTCATGGTCAGTGGCACATGCCAATTTTGTCAAGGCATTGCGCACAATAGCCGTGCCAAGACACCGGTTTTTTACCCTGTTTATACCTGCAAGGTCATGCATATTTGATGTGCATAGTGATTGGATACTCAGACCGTGGCTGACTCGTGTTATGATTCATAGCCGTTTAAGGTACTTGGTAAACTTTGTGGTCATGGTCAGTGGCACATGCCAACTTTGTCAAGGCATTGCGCACAATAGCCATGCCAAGCCACTGGTTTTTTAATCTTTTTATTCCTGCACGATCATGCATATTAGATGTGCAATGTGATTGGGCACTCTGACCGTGGCTGACTCATGTTAGGATTCGTAGAAGTTAAAGTCAGTTGGTAATCTTTCTGGTCATGGTCAGTGGCACATGCCAACTTCATCAAGGCATTGCGCACAATAGCCACACCAAGCTACCAGTATTATACCTTGTTTGCACCTGTATGGTCATGCCTTGTACATCTGCACTGTGATTGGACACTCTGACCGTGGCTGACTCGTGTTATGATCAATAGAAGTAAAAGTCACTTGGATACATTTGTGGTCATGGTCAGTGGCACATGCCAAATTTGTCAAGGCATTGCACACAATAGCCACACCAAGCCACCAGAATTCTACCTTGTTCATACCTGTAAGGCCATGCCCAGTATATCTGCACTGTGATTGGACACTCTGACCATAGCTGACTTGTGTTATAATTTATAGCCGTTTAAGGTACTTGGTAAACTTTGTGGTCATGGTTAGTGGCACATGCCAACTTTGTCAAGGTATTGCGCACAAAAGCTGTGCCAAGCCATGGGTTTTTTAACTTGTTTATACCTGCAAGGTCATGCCTGGTACATCTGAACTGTGATTGGGCACTCTGACTGTGGATGACTCCTGTTACGATTCATAGAAGTTAAAGTCACTTGGTAAACTTTGTCGTCATGGTCAGTGGCACTTGCCAACCTTGTCAAGGCATTGCGCACAATAGCCGTGCCAAGACACCGGTTTTTTACCCTGTTTATACCTGCAAGGTCATGCATATTTGATGTGCATAGTGATTGGATACTCAGACCGTGGCTGACTCGTGTTATGATTCGTAGAGGTTAAAGTCACTTGGTTAACTTTGTGGTCAAGGTCAGTGGCACATGCCAACTTTGTCAAGGCATTGCGCACAATAGCCGTGCCAAGCCACCGGTTTTTGAACTTTTTTATACCTGCAAGGTCATGCGTACTAGATGTGCACAATGATTGGGCACTCTGACCGTGGCTGACTCGTGTTATGATTCGTAGAAGTTAAAGGCACTTGGTAAACTTTGTGGTCATGGTCAGTGGGACATGCCAACTTTGTCAAGGCATTGCGCACAATAGCCACACCAAGCCACCAGTATCATACCTTGTTTGCACCTGCAAAATCATGCCTAGTACATCTGCACTGTGATTGGACACTCTGACCGTGGCTAACTCGTGTTATGATCAATAGAAGTAAAAGTCACTTGGTTACATTTGTGGTCATGGT
>SZWC01023554.1:4294-20784 GCA_023375785.1 Penium margaritaceum | reverse complement strand
CCCTCCCTCCCTCCCTCCCTCCCTCCCTCTCACACGGCTCCAATACCGCAGTACTGGTGTACCGCGGTATTGAGTACTGCGGTATCACAGGTCTGTGGGAGGTTAGTACCGGTACTGGTAACGCTCCCACGGTAGGACCGGTGTTGGTAAGTTACCGCGGTACGTATTGTGTATCGAGGTATAAAATATACTGCACAATTTGCAAATCATAACAATAAATATACCGCGGCACATTTATTGGAACTAGCACCCTTTTTGGATTATGGGGAATTTGTACATTGCCTCAGTATGACAAACCTGCTGTGCGTACATGAACTGCGAAGGAGGTTGTAGACATGTCGGAAAGAAAGTAGTTCTTGCAAGGAGGTGGACTAGACCTGCACCGTGCCTTCTGAAGCTGGATATGAGAGAAACATGACATACTATGAAATATGTATCGGCTATTGAAATTGGGTTTTGACAAAGGGCCTTCCAAAGCGCGAGAGGGAAGGGGGGGGGGGGGGGGGGGTAGCTTTTGACATTCTTTGGGGGCTGGTAACGCGACGATGAGCTGATTGACGAAGCGCAACCTCCAATTTGGTTTCAGTCTTGACGCCTTTTGATTCTCACTTGGACCAACTTCGTCACCTATCGTTTCGATCAATCAAGGTCTCATTTGGAGACGACTCCTGCCAGACATAAATCATAATTCTGCAATTTTCCGTTACAAGCACGACCTTATTTATGCAATTTGGCGACACTGCGTTTAAACGAGCCATAGTAAGCGAGCATGGACAACTATTTTTGAGCCTTGAGATCTTGGAACATATTGCAATGAGATACATGTGAGAAGTTTCCTAGAACCTTCCTAACCACTTGCCGTGACACTAGGCGTCAGCGCCAGGTCAGCGTGTGACAACAGTCACAAGTTTGAGACAAAACTGCAAGGGTCTGGGTTGGGACACGGACAGAGTGTCAGGAAACTCAAACTGAATATAATTGCAGAGAGAAATGACAAATGACAGGTCCATGGCATAAGTACCTGCCGCGGCGCACGGCGGGTGTCGCACGCGGCAGTGCAAGATCTGTCCTAAAACCGGCCCAAAACCACTGTTTTGGCCGTAACTCTGCGCACACATGTCAGAATGTTGGTTTTTGCGCATCCCTCATTGTGCTCTGTTGTGTCCTCCCGGCTTGTGTACATCGGCGTGCAGATGACTGACGGAGAGACTCGACGCTGATGGAGCGTCATCCGGTGGAGCCGACGCACGCGGAGGTCTACTCGCATTTCGCTGGAGCCTCCTCTCTCCGGCGACGTGCTCAGCTCCATCGGCAGGCCTCCTCGGTAGTCGTGACGCCGGCGGTCACCGCCACCGCAAAGTGCTGTCTGCATGCGTCCAGCGCGTCCCGTCGCGTCTGCGTCGTCATGCTCTGCCTAGGGTCCGTGTTGCGTGCTGCATGGTCCTGTTCGGCGTCACAGACCACCGTAGGCACTGCCTGGGTTCGGACAGCCATAACTCTTTGCTACTATTTTTCTACATGATTCTTACCGCACGACTGCGTTCGCAGCGTCGGTATTCTGGTATGGTCCAGTTTTCAGGCAAAACGGACGACGCCCGGGTTTTGGGCTGTCGGGCGTCTGGCAGGGCTCATCGAGAAAACCCTGCCTGCCAGAAAATAGGTCCACAGCTATTTTCTGGGGGGGGGTGACCATATACCCATCGATTTCGTGAATAAGCCTCCCATATCCATGTATCGCTCTTTAACAACCCCATATCCAGCAAGCAAGCACTTTAACAACGAAACATCCACCGGTCGCAGAAAAACGACGTATAAAAAAAAAAAGCGCGCGAACACCATGCCGTCGCTGCATGAAATGCAACTTCGGATGGATGACGTCATCACGCCCCTTGAACAATCACAAACCCCACGTTTGAGGTGTTTGTGATTGTTCGAGGGAGGGGTTTGTGTAGGGTTTGCGTGAGGGGTCCAAGACACCCCATGCGTTGAAAGGGAATCTGCTAGGCCCCGCTACCGCAGGGCCCAGCAGATGCCCGCGCAAAAAATAAAACCTTCAACCCCGAATGTAATTCGGGGTTGGGTTTGAAGGTGTTTGTCTCGCAAACCTAAGGGGTTTCATGTGCCATGGAAAAAAAACAATTGACATGGGCGTTTTCGCTCAATCGCGATCGAGCGACGACCCATTTTTTTCGTTTTTTTTTCGACGCGCAAACCCCCTATTACGATGTAGGGTTTTATGTTTTGCGCGGGCTCCGCCCGCGCAAAACATAGAAAACCCTAAATCGTAATAGGGGGTTTGCGCGTCGAAAAAAAAANAAAAAATGGGTCATCGCTCGATCGCGATCTCGCGAGGGATCGAGGGTCGCGATCGAGCGACGGTCACATGACCCTCCTCGCCATGCTCGATCAGCGACGCATGTCGCTGATCGCGCATGGCGAGGGAGGCGGATACGTCGTTATATTTTAAACTGCTGGATATGGGGGATATAAAATTCCGCAATTGGATATGGGGTGGTCCGCCCTTCGGGAATGTGGATATTAGAGCTATTTCGCCCTATTTTCTGATTGGCTGGTTAGTTGAGTAACAACTTCTACACTAGTGGGGGGGGGCCTAGAACTTGGAGGGGTCTCCCATTGTTGTTCATTCTTCATTCTTAATCAGTTACTATCAGTTTTCAGCTGCTTTCTGGGGCTAACTCTGGCGCGCGCGTTTCTGAGTAACAAACCTAGAGCTTCCAGACTTAGACTCTAGAGCAGCAGACTCAGGGGGCAGCTGACTTAAGCAACGAGCGTGGAAGCCCGCACGCTGCATCAACAACGCTGCTGCCCCAACCTCTGCATAGACTTTCCTTTTTGGTATTAGAGCCAGAGCGTAGCAGCAGCAGCAGAAGACTGGCGAACAGGTGCCAGACAACGCCTGCGGAACCCCATACGCGCCAGTGCAGGGGAAATGCTGCCGGATTTTTTCCGACAGCATTGACCCTCCTGGTGGCGGCGTCAGATTTTTTCCCACGGCCACTGGGCCAGGGGAAATGCTGCCGAAATTTTTTCGGCAGCACTGACCCCCACGCGTGACGCGAGGAGGTGAGCGGCAGGCGGCGTCTGACGTCTGTAGGCGACGACGCAAGCGGCAACGTCACCCAGGTGCAGTGACTGGCACCACCAGCAGTAGCAGGCAGAAGCAGCAGCTCGCAGCAGCTCGCAGCAGCAGCAGCAGCAGCGCGCAGCAGCAGCAGCAGCGCGCAGCAGCAGCCCGCAGCAGCAGCTCGCAGCGGCAGCAGGCAGCAGCCGCAGCACGCAGCAGCTGCAGCAGCATGCAGCAGCAGCAACGGGCTGCAGCAGCTGTTGTAACGAGCTGCAGCAGCGGCCAACTGCAGCAGCAGCAGCAGCGAGCAGCAGCTGGCAGCTGCCAGCCGCGGCTGCTGTTGCTCGCTGCTCGCTCACTGCGAGTAGCGAGCAGCAGCCCGCTGCTGCCAGCGAGCAGCAGCTCGCTGCTGCCAGGCGAGCAGCAGCCCGCTGCTCGCAGCAGACATCGGGCTGTTGCCCGCTGTGACAAGAGAGAGAGAAAAAAACAAAAAAAGGCAACAAAAAAAAATCCCCCACCCCCGCAGCTTACTGCAGCAGCCCGCAGCTGCAGCGAGCAGCAGCTGTAGCACGCAGCAACTGCAGCAGCGCAGCAGGAGCAACAGCGAGCTGCAGCAGCCACAGCAGCTGCTGCTGCTCACAGCAACAGCAGCTGCAGCTGCAACTGCAACAGCAACAGCAACAACAGCAGCAGCTGCAGCAACAGCAGCAGCAGCAGGAGCAGCAGCAGCAAACAGCAGCAGCAGCAGCAGCAGCTGCAGCAGCAGCAGCAGCAGCAGTAGCAGCTGCAGTAGCAGCAGCAGCAGCAGCAGCAGCAGCAGTAGCAAGCAGCGGCAGGAGCAGCAGCAGTAGCAACAGCAGCAACAGCAGCAGCAGCGGCTGCAGCAGCATCAGCACCAACAGCAGCAGTGGCAGCCCCAACATCCGTCGCTGCTGATGTCAGCACCCCTCTGCTGACGTCACTACTGACGTCACTGCTGACATTATCAACACAAAAAAAAAGAAGAGGGGGAAAAGGGGAAAGGGGGAAGGCCAAAGGGGTGGATAGACTCCCCACTGCCACAACCTTCTGCTGACATCAGCAACACAAAGACAAAAAAAAACAAGGGACACTAAGACATGGCTGGTAGTCCCGGCGAGGAGGGGTTCTCCTCTGGTGGGGGGATCCCTACCCCTCCTTTCTTGCAACGATTGCTACAGCAGCAGCAGCAGCAAGAGCACCCGCCGCCGCTGCAGCAGCAGCAGCCCCCGCCGCCGCAGGAGCAGCAGTTGCCGCCGCCGCAGCAGCAGGAGCAGCCGCCGCCGCCACGGCAACAGCAGCTACCGCCGCCGCACCAGCAGCAGCCGAATCAGCAGCAACAGCAGCCGCCTGTTGGCTCTAGTGGTTGTGGAGGCACCCTCAAGGATGCCTAGCTCTTGCTTATGCACGCTACCAATGTTTGGGGCAGCCAATGAACACCAATGGTGAAGAGTGTGGAGCACAAGGATCACGGATGTGAGTGGGCAGAACACGTCGCATTCAGTAGATCTGAATCGAAAGACGTTTTTGTTACTTAGCATAGTGAGATTACATCAGATCCTTATAGCCTCTGATCTAAGCTTTGCAACGCATCCAAGCACGTCCAAAACGGAGCAGTAGAGCCCCTGCTACGGCCGTCGAAGTAACCCTTGGTGGAGCCGCCCACCTTGCCTTACACGCTAGGCAACGGGAGGCGCTTCGACGATGACCAGTCGAAGCGCCTTTCTTTGCCCAGAAGTCAAGGAGAAGTTCACTCTGGTCAAGGAGAGTCTTCTGGTTGCTTCCTTTATGGCCCTGGTGCCTTTGGGGGTCGTTGGAGACGAACTCGGATCACTGGTGGTGGATTATCCCGCCACCCATGGCGGGTACCAGATTCCACCCACCCAACACCCGTTTTTCGGGCTAGGCTAACTTTCTAAATACTCACTCAAATCGAGCGATTCAAAGGTCGATCCTGCATGGAAAAATCCAAGGAATCCAAATCTAAAGTCAGATCAGGTGTTCGACCACTCCTCAGTGGTCGAACCAGGGAGTACACTCAACGGCACTCATGGCAAGGGGCACACCATGTCAACAATCTCCCCCTTGCACCGCAACCTTGATGTCCTGTCCTTGGAACCTGTAGCATTTTAAACTTCATAGCGCAGACCGAGCTCCATGCAACTTGCGTCGTGCCTGTACTTGGGCTGTGCCTTGGTCATGGCATCGGCGAGCATGCGCTTAGTGCCACAATGTACGATAGCCGCATCTCCCTTTGCCACCAAGTCCCGCGCGTAGTGATGACGGATCTCGATGTGCTTGGTCCTCCTGTGCAGCACCGGGTTCTGGGTGAGGCTGATGGCACTCATGTTGTCAACGTTGAGTACCGTCGGCTTCCTTTGCGGCACGCCGATCTCCTTTAGCAGCCGCCTCAGCCACATCGCCTCCTTTGCGGCTTCAGCGAGCGCGATGTACTCCGCTTTGGTGCTGGACAACGCCACGCAGTCCTGCTTCCGGCTTGCCCATGAAACCGCTGCACCACCAAGCACAAACAGGTACCCGGACGTTGATTTTCTGTCATCCACATCACCAGTCCAGTCGGCATCCGAGTAGCCGACCAACTCGAGGGAGTCGTCACGCGCTCCCCCTCCAAACACGAGCCGCGACTATTTTGTCGCCTTGAGATAGCGGAGGACCCGCTTCACCGCTTGCCAATGCAACGGCCCGGGGTCAGCAACGTAGCGGCTCACTTGGCCCGCCGCGAAGGCCAGGTCGGGCCGCGTCGCCACCATGGCGTACATGATGCTCCCCACTGCGGACTGGTATGGCACACCTGCCATCTCCTCCTTCTCCTCGTCCGTGCTCGGGCCCATGCTCGAGCTGAGCTCACACGTGGTGATCATGGGTGTGCCGATGGGGTTGCACTCCTCCATGTTGTAGCGGCGGAGTACCTCTTGCACGTACTTTGCCTGCCCCATCTCGAGCGTGCGTGCCTTGCGGTCCCTCTTGATGGCGACGCCGAGGTAGTACTCGAGCTCGCCCATGTCGGTCATTTTGAACCGACCGCCCAGTTGCCGCTTGAGGTTGACCAACTCCTCCATGTCCGACGACACGAGGATGAGATCATCCACGTAGAGTGCCACGATCTGGTGCAACCCCGGCTGCTTCCGCACGTACACGCTGTGATCCGCCTCGCAGCGCTTGAAGCCAAGCTCGGCCATGAAGCCGTCCATTTTCAGGTACCACATGACTGGCGCTTGCTTCAGCCCGTAGAGCGCCTTGCGAAGCCGGCACACCTTCCTTGGCGGCGCGTCCATCCCCTCCGGCACCTCCATGTAGACCTCCTTGTCCAGGTCGCCGTTGAGGAATGCAGTTTTCACGTCCATTTGGTGGACTTCGTAGTCGCGCACCGCCGCCACCGAGAGGATGGAGCGAATGGAGGCGAACTTCGCCACCGGCACGAAGGTTTCATCGTAATGTTCACCCTTTCGCTGGGCGTACCCCTTCGCAACCAGTCGCGCCTTGTACCGCTCCACCTTCCCCTCCTTGGTGAGCTTCTTCTTGAAGATCCACTTGGAGCCGATGATTTTTGCGCCCTCCGGCCTGTCAATCAGCTGCCAAGTGCCATTCTCTTCATGGGAGGCGAGCTCAGATTTTATAGCTCCCTCCCACTCAGTCCCATCCTTCCGCTGCAACGCCTCCTTGACGGTCTCGGGCTCCTCTTGCACAAAGAACGCTCGAGCAAACCCATTCCAGGTGCCCTGCGCGACATCGTACCGTTTTGCCGTCCTTCTTGCGCGTCCGCTTCTCCGGGGCTGCTGCTGTTGAGGCTGCTGCTACTGCTGCCGCTGCTGCTGCTGCTGCTATTGCCCTCTGATGGCGCCACTTGCACCGCTGACCTGCTCCCCCTCTCTCGGGGACCGTGGAGATGCGGGCTCACTCCCCGCCTCCTCGTTCAGCTCCACTGCTGTCGGCGCTTTGGACTCATCGTCCGACTCGGCTGAATGCAAATCTGCCGCTCCCCCATCCACCGGATGGTTGTCGCCGGTTGGAGCCGATGTGACGTCACCCTCTTTTGCGTCCTCCGGCGTCTCCCCCTCGAGGAGTGGCAGCCACTCCCCCCGCTTGGAGAGACCCGCATCCTTGTCCGTCCAACGACTCTCCTCGTCAAACGTGACGTCGTGACTCTTCACGATCTGCTGCCTCCGCGGGTCGAAGAGCCGGTACGCCTTGCTCCCGCTTTCGTACCCGACGAAGATGCACCGGCGAGTCCGCGGGTCCAGCTTGCCCCGCCCCTCCCGTGCCTGCACAACGGCATGTGCAACACAACCAAACGTGTGGAGGTGTGCCACAGTTGGCTTCCTCCCACTCCACACTTCTTGTGGCGTCTTCCACACCTTGGACTCCGCGTCTTTTAGCGGCTTCGTCGGCGTCAGATTCATGATGTACGCCGCTGTCCGTGCCGCCTTGCCCCAGTACCGCGGCGCGAGGCCGGCATCACTCAACATGGACCGGATCATGTTGAGGATAGTGCGGTTCGCCCTCTCGACGACGCCGTTCTGCTGCGGAGAGTGTGGCGTAGTTTTCTGCCACGCGATCCCCTTGCTCTTCATCCATGCCGAGCAGCCCTCGTACTCGCCGCCGTTGTCGCTCCGGAACGCCTTCACCTTCAACTCCGTTTGGCGCTCCACAGCCGCCACGAACTCCTGCATGCACGACAAGACATCGCTCTTCCTCTTGATGATGTAGAGGTAGAGCTTGCGGCTGTGGTCATCGATGAAGGTTACAAAGTAGCGAGCGCCCCCGATGGAGCTCTCGAATGGTCCGCACACGTCAGTGTGCACCACCTCCAACTTTGCTGACGCTCGTGTCCCTTTGCCATTGAACGGTTGCCGTATCGCCTTGCTGACCACGCACGGCTCGCACACGGCATCCTTGGCTGCGTCGAGGCTCTTGACCTCAAGACCTCGCACCACTTCCTTCTTTGCCATGTCTCTCACCGTTGAGGGAGCGATGTGGCACAACCGGCGATGCCACAGGTCTAGGTCCCCTTCATCCTTCGTCGCGAGGTGAGCGGCGTTGGTCCTCACCGCATTGGCAAGAACCTTGGTACGGAGAAGGTACAGGTCCTCCTCCCTCTTTCCACGTGCCATCACCTCGCCGTCCCCCTCCTTCCGGATGATGGCCTCTTTCTTGTTGAAGAGCACCTCGAGCCCCTTGTCGGTAAGGCGGCTCACTGACAGCAGGTTTGCCCCAAAGTTGGGCATGTGGAGCACATCGTAGATGGTGCACGGAATGACTTTCCCGTTCACCACCGAATCAATGCCAACATTGCCTTCGCCCGCGGCCAACTCTGTTTTGCCGTTGGCCACTGTCATGCGCCGCTCGGTGGTGCCGTAGGTGACCAATGCCGCCCGGTTGCATTGTGTGTGGCGGCCTGATCCGGAGTCGATCACCGTGACTTCCGGATCTGTCAAGTCGGTAGATTCCCTGGCCATCATGGCTTGGACGTCCTTCTTCCCGCCCTTCCCGGGCTGGTCCGACTTCTTGTTGGGGCAATCGCGTGCGTAGTGGCCCTGTTTGCCACAATTGTAGCACTCCCCCTTGTTGTCACCTTTCTTGGTGCCCTGCTTGGCACCCTTCCCCTTCTTGCCTCCCCCTCCACCTTGAGGACGGACGGCATAGGCGGAAGTCGATGTTGCCCCGCTCTCTCTCCCACCACGCCGCATCCATTCATTGCGGACGTACTCAGCCACCTTCGGGTATTTCAGCTCATCGGCGGACCAGCCGCCTACGACGGTGATCATGGGACTCCAACTGTCCGGCAAGGCCAGGAGGAGGATCATGGCTTGCAGCTGAGGGTCGACCTTCCATCCGGTGGCTACGCACTCGGCAGTGAGGGACTCGATCTGCTGCAGGATCTCCATGATGTCGTCGCCTTCGTTGGCTCGGAGGGTGACGAGCCTCTTGAAGACGAAGAGCTAGTTAGCAAGGTTGGTGGACTGATAGATGGTGCAGAGCTTCTTCCAGGCCTCGGCGGCCTCCGTGCATCCTTGAATCAGTGCGCGGTGCGGAGGAGCTAGCGCTAACACCAACAAAGCAAGCGCCTTCTTGTTTCGCTTCTTGTACTTGTCCACTTCCTCCGGCGTCGCGGTGTCCGGAGGCGCGGTCTCTTCACCGTTGACCAGCTCAAGCAGGCCCTTGTCATCGAGGTAGATCTCAAACTGCCACCTCCACAAGGGGAAGCCATTTCCATCAAACTTGGAGACGGCGCCGATGCTCTCTTGCTCGGTCGTTGCCATGGCGCGCGGCGGTAGCGTGAAAGTTGAGGAGCTAGGGTCCTTCTAGGCACGTGGGCCCATAACCCTTTGTTGGCTCTAGTGGGTGTGGAGGCACCCTCAAGGATGCCTAGCTCTTGCTTATGCACGCTACCAATGTTTGGGGCAGTCAATGAACACCAATGGTGAAGAGTGTGGAGCACAAGGATCACGGATGTGAGTGGCCAAAACACGTCGCATTCAGTAGATCTGAATCGAAAGACGTTTTTGTTACTTAGCATAGTGAGATTACATCAGATCCTTATAGCTTGTGATCTAAGCTTTCCAACGCATCCAAGCACGTCCAAAACGGAGCAGTAGAGCCCCTGCTACGGCCGTCGAAGTAACCCTTGGTGGAGCCGCCCACCTTGCCTTACACGCTAGGCAACGGGAGGCGCTTCGACGATGACCAGTCGAAGCGCCTTTCTTTGCCCAGAAGTCAAGGAGAAGTTCACTCTGGTCAAGGAGAGTCTTCTGGTTGCTTCCTTTATGGCCCTGGTGCCTTTGGGGGTCGTTGGAGACGAACTCGGATCACTGGTGGTAGATTATCCCGCCACCCATGGCGGGTACCAGATTCCACCCACCCAACACCCGGTTTTCGGGCTAGGCTAACATTCTGAATACTCACTCAAATCGAGCGATTCCAAACTCGATCCTGCATGGAAAAATCCAAGGAATCCAAATCTAAAGTCAGATCAGGTGTTCGACCACTCCTCAGTGGTCGAACCAGGGAGTACACTCAACGGCACTCATGGCAAGGGGCACACCATGTCAACACCGCCGCCGCCTCAGCAGCAGCAGCCGCCGCCGTTGTAGCAGCAGCAGCCGCCGCCTCTACAGCAGCAGCCGCCGCCGTTGCAGCAGCAGCAGCAGCCACCCATACAGCAGCAGCCACCGCCGTTGCAGCAGCAGCAGCCGCCGCCCCTACAGCAGCAGCAGCAGCAGCAGCAGCCCACTGGTAACGTTGGCGGCAACCCTGACCCACTTGCTGCTCTTCACCAACAACTAACCGCCTTGACACAGCAGCTTGCAGCGCTACAGCCAGTCGCCTCCCAAACCGCCACCAGCGCGGTGCCGTCGTTCATCCCTCCAGGGCACGCTAGCCCTGCTGTGTCTGCCGCCACGTACTACCCAGCACAGCAGCAGACTCAGCGCCAACGGCAGACAGTGACCTCCGTCCTTGGCCCCACTCTGGGTGCCGGCCGTAGGCAGAAGGACTTTGAGACACCGCCGCCGCCGCTTCAGGCCGGCGAGCAGTTCCAGAGCTGGGAGCTCAGCTTCCGGATCTGGGCGCAGGGTGAGGGTCTGTGGGCCAACTACACCCTCCCTTACGACTCCACCCAGGCCGATCAGCTATATGACGCTGGTCGCACCGTCCGCGCCCTTGTACCAGTCGCCCCCCCAGCTTCCCGCCTTGCCCTGGAGCCCTCCCTCGGCGACTTCACCGCTGGCGACATCCCAGACCCTGCAGCCGCATGGCACGTCCTCACCAGACCCCATCGCCTTTCCAGCGACGCTGAGATCAGCCGTCTGCTCCGGGAGTTCAACTCCCTGCACATGGGGGAGACCGAGACGGTCACTGCCTACTGGCAGTGCGCGGAGGACATCCTCCGTCGACTCAGCAAATCTGCTCCGCCCCCTCTGTCCGCGCTCCTCACCATCAAGCGCGGCGCCACCAGCGCATACGCGGACGTCTTCGTCCACTACCCTCAGGACGTACTCTCCACCATGGAGGCCCAGGGCACTCTCATGCCCTGGACATATGAGCTCTTCCTCCACATTGAGGAAGCTCGCCAGGAGTCCCAGCTCCATCGCGCGGAGGCCCTTGCATCCCCTACCGTCGCCGCCCCTGCAGTTGCCTCCGTGGCCGTTGCCTCCCCCGTCGCAGCTACCCCGTCGCCCTCGGGGAAGAAGAAGAAAAGCCGGAACAAGAAGGGCAAGGGTCCATCGCAATAGCAGCAACAGCAGTCATCGACCGGTTCCAGCGGTAGTGGCTCGGTCTGCCACAACTGTGGCCAGCCCGGGCACGGGTGGTACACGTGCCCTCTCCCGACGGACGAGGCCCGCGTCATCGCCACCATGCGACGCCAACGGGAGCGCCGCCTCGCCTCTGCCGCCGTCGCTGCTGCTGGTCCTGCCACTCCGACCTCGTCCAGCAGCTCTGCCACTCCGACAGCTCCGCCTGTCCTGCAGACACCCGTGCCGCAGCAGTACTACCCGCAGCAGCACTACCCTCAGCCGTCGGCACCTCCGCTTCCTTCGCCGGCTCAGCCCTCCTACTACCCGGGCTCCGGCGCCGTCACTCCGCATTCTGTCTACACTCCTGGGCCGTCATCCCGGGAGCGTCAGCTGGAGCAGTTCATCGCACTCCAGCTTGGCCTCGCTCACCCTCCTCCCCAGGGAAGTGCGAGTTGCGTCACCTCCTGCCCTCCGGCCCATCCCTGCATGACTGAGATTGAGCTGCGGTCGTGTCCCGTTTCCTCGTCTGTCTCGTCGTCTCCCGTGATCTACTCCACCCCACTCCTTGATGACATTGCATGGCTTGACGACTGACAGTCTCGTTTCGCGCCTCCTTCCACCGTGTCCGCGTCCCTCGCTTGCTGCCATGTGACCGTGAGTGATCTGGCGACCCCTGTCCAGGACCCTGCTGAGACCTGGATCATCGACTCCGGGGCCACGCATCACATGACGGCCTCTCGCGAGGCCTTCAGTATGCTCGGTCCCGTCGGCGATGTCTCCGGTGTCCGGACGGGCTCCGGACAGGTGTTGCCTGTCCGCGATGTAGGCGTCGTACGTTTCCGTGGTCCGGCCGGTGACGTCTTTCTGACCGATGTTCTCTTCGTCCCTGGTCTCGAGCTCAGCCTCTTGTCCGTGACTGCCCTTGACCGCATGAGCATGGACGTTGTGCACTCGCGTGGTGTCGGCACTGTGTCGTTGCGTCCGTCGGGTCTTGTCGTCCTACACGCCACCGCATGTGGCAACTTGTGGCACGTTCCCCGCCTGTCCTCCTCCCCTCCCGTCTCCTCCCCGTCGGCCGCGACCGGTCATGTGTTTGTTACCCGCACGCTTTCTCCTCAGCACACCCGCCTCTTGCACCGCCGCCTTTGCCACGTCCACTCTGCCGCAGTAGAAAGCATGCTCCGCACCCAGCCGGCCAAGGGCCTTGATCCGGAGACTTTTCCTCTCCCGTGCCCCACTGAGTGCATTGACTGCGCTCAGGGGATGATGCACCGGTCCACGTACCCCCTATCTTCCTCCCGGGCGTCCGCCCCCCTTGACCTTGTCCACTCGGACGTCATGGGTCCTCTCCCCACCGAGTCCGTCGATGAGCATGGCCGCTATGTCCTCACTCTTACGGACGACTACTCTCGCTACCGTTGGGTCTTCTGCCTTCGGCAGAAGAGCGATGTCGCCCGAACCATTCAGGACTGGCTTGTCCTCGCGGAGCGCGAGTGTGGCCGCCCCCTTCGCCGCTTTCGCTCCGATCGCGGTGGCGAGTACCTGGGTGAGGCCACGACGTTTCTCGCCTCCCGCGGTATCCGCCATGAGACGTCTGCGCCCTACACACCCGCCCAGAACGGCGTCTCCGAGCGGTGGAACCGTACCATGGCCGACGCCGTCCGTACCATGCGGGTCGAGTTCGGTCTCTCTGATGGCTTCTATTTTGAAGCCATGGCCTACATGACCTGGGTCTGGAACAGGGTTCCCCACAGTCCCCTTCCCCGCCAGTTCACGCCCTATCAGCACTGGTGCGGTCGGCATGCTGACCTCCGCCCGGCTCGCGTCTGGGGCTGCGTAGCTGTTGTGTGGCTGCCCGCCCCACAGCAGGGTGGCAAGCTCGCCCCCCGCGGACGCCCCTGCACTTTTCTCGGCGTGTCTCGTCAGTCCAAGGCCTGGCACTTCTGGGACCCATCCCGACACTGCATCGTCGAGTCCCGCGATGCCCTCTTCTTTGAGGACCTGTTCCCCCGCGACCTCATCCGCTCCGGCTCGTCCGTGTCCCTCCCGTCGCGTGGGGGATTGGTGAGTCCGTCCTCCGTCCTGTCGCTTCCGGGTGACACATCACTCCGTCCCTCTTAGCCGGTAGCCCCGGTCGCGTCCGCAGACCCCTCCGAGCCAGCCGCTCCAGTCGCATCTACTGGCCCCTCCGGGCCGGCAGCCCCAGTCGCATCCGCTCGCCCCTCCGGGCCGGCAGCCCCAGTCGCGTCCGCTGGCCCCTCCGGGCCGGCAGCCCCAGTCGCGTCCGCTGGTCCCTCCGGGCCAGCAGCCCCATTCGCTTCCGATGGCCCCTCCGGGTCGGCAGCCCCAGTCGCGTCCGCTGGCCCCTCCGGGCCGGCAGCCCCAGTCGCGTCCGCTGGTCCCTCTGGGCCAGCAGCCCCAGTCGCTTCCGATGGCCCCTCGGGGACGACAGCCCCAGTCGCGTCCGCTGGCCCCTCCGGGCCGGCAGCCCCAGTCGCTTCCGATGGCCCCTCCGGGCCGACGGCCCCAGTCGCGTCCGCTGGTCCTTCCGGGCCAGCAGCCCCAGTCGCATCCGCTCGCCCCTCTGGGCTAGCATCCCCAGTCGCGTCCGCTCGCCCCTTCGGGCCGGCAGCCCCAGCTGTGTCCGCTGGCCCCTCTGGGCTAGCATCCCCAGTCGCGTCCGCTCGCCCCTCTGGGCTAGCATCCCCAGTCGCGTCCGCTCGCCCCTTCGGGCCGGCAGCCCCAGCTGTGTCCGCTGGCCCCTCTGGGCTAGCATCCCCAGTCGCGTCCGCTCGCCCCTTCGGGCCGGCAGCCCCAGCAGCGCCTGTTGCGTCTGCTGGCTCCATCGGACCAGTAGCCCCGTCCGCCTCCGTCGGCCCGTCGGACTCAGCACCATCTTCTGCCCGACCGCGCTACACACGTGGCCCAGGCGGCAGCCTCCGACCTCGGCCGACAGTGAGCGCGCAGACCGTCGCTCCCCGTCCCGTGGCGCCTGGATCCCCTGTGGCTCCACGTGTCTCCTCCACTCCCATGGTCGTGAGTGGGGACCCCGGCACAAAGGCTCTCGGCCTGACCACTTCTGCCATCATCGCAGACCTTCACCCGGGCTCTGCATTGGGGTACGCCATGCTTCATCACGAGCATCGGCATGCTGTTGTAGCTGCACTCGCACGCATCCCACCTGGGGCTCGTGATGCACACGCCCTCTCAGTCCGGTCCACAGCGCGCCCAGAGGACCCTTCCACCCTACGCGAGGCTCGAGCCTCCCCTGAGGCCGCACATTGGGATGTTGCCTGTGCCGAGGAGCTCGCTGCTATCCGACAGCACCACGTGTTTGACCTCGTCGATCTCCCTCCAGGTCAGAAGGCCATTGGTGCCAAGTGGGTCTTTCGGGGTAAGTGGAAGCCTGACGGATCCTTGGACAAGTACAAGGCCCGTCTCACAGCAAAGGGGTTTGCTCAGGTCCCTGGGGTCGATTACGACCAGATCTTCGCCCCAGTTGGCCGGTTCTCCACTAGCCGGGCGCTCTTCAGCCTGGTTGCCCAGCACGGGTGGGAGCTGCATCAGATGGACGTGAGCAACGCATTCCTCCATGGCTCACTGGAGGGTGAGGAGCTCTACATGACGCAGCCCCCAGGCTTCGACGACGGCACTGGGAGAGTTTGGCGGCTGCGGAAGGCCCTCTATGGCCTGAAGCAGTCGCCTCGGTGCTGGAACCAGGAGATCAGCAGTGCGCTTCTCCGTGGCGGCCTCCAGCGTAGCACCGTTGACCCCGCACTGTTCTTCAGCCCGCGAGGTCAGACCTTCGCCGCGGTTCTGGTCTACATCGACGATCTCCTCATTGTGTCGCCAGACGCGGCAGCCATCCAGCGCGTCAAGGACCTGCTGCACGCCGCCTACCAGATGAAGGATCTCGGGTCTGCCCGAGTCTTCCTGGGCATGGAGCTCGAGCATGATCGCTCCCAGGGCATCCTGCACGTCCACCAGGCTGCCTATGTGCAGACCTTGTCCACTCGCTTCGCCGAGGACTTGCCCCTCATGCCTAGCGCATCCTCACCCATGTCACCCGATGGCCAGGTGAAGCTGAAATGTCACGACCCAGCTGTTGTGGGGGAGCCAGTTGATGTGACCACGTATCTGCGGGTCATCGGGTCACTGATGTTCCTGGCGACGACGACGCGTCCAGACATCGCGTTCGCCGTCAACCTCCTGGCCCAGTTTTCTCAGGAGCCGCGTCACCTCCACTTTGAGGCCGCGATCCGAGTACTGTGCTATGTCGTCTCAACCCCTCGGCGAGGTCTCATGTTCCGCCGTCAGCCGTCCGTCATAGCAGTGGGCTACACCGACAGCGACTGGGCCGGCAGTCCAGACGGTAAGAGTCGCACTGGCTGGATTTTTCTGGTCGGGGGCACATATGTGTCTTGGCGCAGTGGCAAGCAGGGGTGCATTGCACGCAGCACTGCTGAGGCTGAGTACGTGGCCCTTGGCTCAGGCGGGTGTGAGAGTGTGTGGTTGCGTCGTCTCCTGTCCGAGTTGCGTCAGTCTGTCGCATCCATCACCTTGCATTGTGACAATGAGTGTGCCATGGCCATCGCCGACAATGACGGTGTGCATCACACACGCACAAAGCACATCAATGTGGAGTATCACTATGTACGTTCGTTGTTGCATGACGGCAGCATCAGCATCGTATGGGTTGAGACAGCACGAAAGTTGGCTGACTTCCTGACCAAGGCACTGAAGAGGGACTCGTTCAAGAAGGCTGTGAGTTCAGTTGGCGTGCGTCCGTGAGTCGTCCTCTTTGTCTCTATCTGCGTCTCTGCGTACCTTGGGGGAGTCTGGATGTTGATCGTTTCTCTGCCCGCCCATGTACACTACGCCTGTGAGTCATGGGGGAGTGTTGGTTTTTGCGCATCCCTCATTGTGCTCTGTTGTGTCCTCCCGGCTTGTGTACATCGGCGTGCAGATGACTGACGGCGAGACTCGACGCTGATGGAGCGTCATCCGGTGGAGCCGACGCACGCGGAGGTCTACTCGCAGTTCGCTGGAGCCTCCTCTCTCCGGCGACGTGCTCAGCTCCATCGGCAGGCCTCCTCGGCAGTCGTGCCGCCGGCGGTCACCGCCACCGCAAA
>SZWC01023552.1:6842-23022 GCA_023375785.1 Penium margaritaceum | reverse complement strand
CCTCCTCTTATGCCTCCTCGTCCAACTCTGCCTCCTCTTCAACAAGGGGGGCATCCTCTGCCTCGTCCCCGGAGCACCCCATGGCGTCCACGTTTGACTTGTAGGACGCTCTAATGCGCCGCTATGCTTCTAGCCCTGAGACGTGTGCGGTGGCCATCTGCTATGGTGTCGGGGCCACCATGTTTGGGCATGCCCACCGGACGTGGCCCTGCTTCCCACAGCACGTAAATATGCGCCTCTTGTTCACCTTGGTGTACTGGTCAAGCCTCACCGTGGTAGGACGCCCGTGCCCGCGACGTGGACTAGGTTGCTTCGACTTCGGGTCTGCCGACTTCACAAGTTTCACCGTTGGCAATGGAAGTGGGGCGTTGTAGGTCCTTTTGAAACTCAGGGTTAGGTACCCGAAATCCACGTAGGGCACGGGATTGAGTGCATTCTCCAGCAGGAGACTGCACGTGTGCGGGTAGGACACCCCAAACTCATGCCAACGGCCACACGAGCACTCCTTGGTGCTGATGTTGACATCCCTTGGGGTGCCATTTGGGCGCACTGCACTGCCGCTTGTCCAGGGTCCAGCCTCGTCCCCGTCCGAGTCCAAAGTGTAATCACAGCTATGGTCGCAGTTGTACATCACTTTCAGGTACAGTGCGGACGCGACGCTGTCTTCAACGTCGTGTGCCAACTTGTGGCGGATCTGCCACAGCCATTGCACTAACACGTGAAGGTTCACAAAACAGAAGTACGGGTACATCTTCGTCAGCTCCACGACCTTGCTGTTGAGGGACTCCTGCGCTCCTTCAGGAGCGTTACTCATGGTGTGCCTTCCGTGAGGCACAGGGCAGTGAAACCGGCTCCAACGCTCCTTCGGGATGCCGAGCTCGCCATTACCACCTAGCAAGTACTCCACTGCCCTTGGAGCTGCACGCTGCATCTCGGCCAGGCAAGCATCCCAATCCGCTTGCGTTGTCACGTGGACGAGGGTCTAGAACAAAGAGCCCGACCGGCCTTGGCAACAAGACCGCACCCTCCGCATAAGGTGCCGGGTGCAGTAGGTGTGGGTCGCAGGCAGTAGTTTTGCCTCCACGGCGTTCGCCAATCCTTTCTCACGATCTGAGATAACCGTGGTTCCAACTTGTGTAGCCAACTGGTAGGCTGCTACCACAAGCTTGCAGAACCAGGTGTAGTTGCACTTGTCCTCTCCGGATACGAGAGCATAGGCCGCGAGCTTGGAATTGTCGTTTGCATCGAAGAACTGCATGATCAACAGCACCTGCTTGTGTCCATTTTTCAGGTGGGTACCATCCATGACGATGACACGTCGAGTGTACTCAAAACCTTTGCGGCAAACTCTAGGTACGACAAAAACCCAATCAAACGCGCCAGTCGTCCAGTCCTTCTCAGCCTTTGCGATGGCCAGCGGGTTGACCTTCAACAGCTATATGCAACAGCACGGAGGTCACGATTACACCAAAAGAACAAAACATGATTGGAGCAGTTGAAAAATGAACGAATGAATGACTACGTCAAAAGTGTCACATACCTCATTCACATATCCCGGGAACATGCTCCATGATTCGGACTTCTTGCCGTACATCTTCTCCATGTAAAACGTCTTGGTGCAGTACAAGGTGGTGTAGGGAACCTTGGTGTTGCCAACCTTTGTTACGACTGCCTACAACGCCTTTGCTGATGCCGACGGGTCCTTCATGAAGGTGCTTTCTATGTGCCGGACCACCCACCGTGTGGAGCACACTGGGTTGCTCTGGGAGACTCCTGGGTTACAGAGGTGTCCATTGGTGAAGGACGTGATGTTAACGGCACGAGACTTCTTGCCGTACACCGCACAAACGATCCACGGGCACTTCTTGTTCACGTGCCCGTGTGGCTAGACGGGAAGTCCACTTCGGCTTTCTGCTTCTTTCTCGTTGCAAGGTCGGGTGTCGGCTTTAGGATGTTGGGCGATGCAGCCTTCGCCATGGCGTTGGTAGCCCGTGCCTCATCATCGGACCCAACGGGCAGGCCATTGGTCGAGTGCAAACGGCCACCTACGCGTGACATCCACAGTGGACCCTGAGTTTCACAGCGTGGGGCACCGTCCGCTGCTGTTCGGGCTGCATCGTCGTCTTCGTGAGGAGGATTTTGTTGCGTCAAGAATGGCTGTAAGTTGTTTAGAGCCATGTTTTCTGCACGAGATGCCCATGTTGGTCTTGACTATGGACACCGGTGTCATTTCTTTTCCGACTATGGACACCGCCATCAGTTTGTTTCGGACTATGGACACCGCCGTTGGTTCGTTTTCAACTATGGACACCACAGATTTATCTGGTGAAACGATGGGTATATTACTACTCCGTCCAAAGAAAAATTGTTTTCTTAATAACCTGACACATGCAAAGGGGCAACAGAAATTATTTCCCAAGTATTCATCCACCATCCTCAATTCTACCAAGACAGAAAGAAAGTGAAACATGGATCAAAGGGATTAAATGCGTAGGTTTTGGAGATGATGGAGAAATGCCTCAAAAGACCAACATTCTTGCTAAATGAAACGAGTGCGCATGGATTGTCCATGTAGTGCTTTACAATGAAGGCTACACTCATAAATAGTAGATTGAATTTTTCATACAAGTTTCCAAAGCAAGAAGACGTGTTCAAGAGAGCTTAGACTGGAGAATTATGGGCATAAGGAAGTTCAATGTTCAATCTTTTCCAGAAGTTGGAAACACATTAATACTTCTTGACGCATATTGGTGTGCTACCGAAGTCGATCAACAAAAGAAAACGTACACCGCGTCTATCATAACACGTCAAGAAGAATATCTGTTTTTTTTTCACCCTTGACCCGAATGAAACGTATCCAAACCAAGTTCCTGAAATTTCTTTCTTTATGGGCACAAGAAAGTGGATGAACAGGTTGGAAAGTTTGTGAAGTTGTAAAACTTCCTAATTTCTTTTCATGAGGAGATTACAAATGCAAAAGGGAGATGGAGCCAAAGAGTGTCATTAGCACCATTGACGAGAAAATGCATGAGAGCTTTGTGATTAGCATTGTGTGACCTAGGTAGTTTCGAACCGCAGGACATAACAGAACTATAAACATTGATGAAAACTGTATGAAGATTTCATGGGCTAAACGTAAAATACAAATTCAATTGTAGTACGTTGTATTGGAAGTATAAGACTTAAATGGAGTATTGTCACACCACATGGTGTAGCTAGACGGTCAGCAACACATGCCACAACCGAAGGGTAAAGGACCGTATTGCCATTTCTTGTCAGACCTGCCTACTTAATGATGCAACCTGCCTAGTACTGCCTGTAGAAAATGACTACTTAAGTACTCAAGCTTCCATAGGTATTGTGAAGATTTTGAAGTCTTTGAATACAATATAGTGAGCCTTCTTTTTACACTGAACATGGAAGAAACAAGCCGATGAAGGTTCAAGCTTGGAAATGGATATAATCAACCTCTTCCTTTTGTATTGCAAGAGATTAAGGATTTTTCATCTCGAGCCTGTAAACAGGAACTAAGAAATGAAAATTTCTTTAGTTGTTATGATGAAGCAATGTGATGTTAGTTCTTCGCATCTCCTTCAAATCATGATAGGATTATGGGATAATCCCTTACACAAACAGAGTTACTCATTACGTTGTGACTAGGTATTAGCAAACTTTCGAATGAGGTCTTACTCTCTAGTGCCCTTTCTACGTGCTCATTGTAACTCATGAGGATTTCATCACACTTCGGGTATACATACTACATTATTTCTATTGCTACTTCTACTAACTTAGTATCATGTCAGAAAAGACTTTTAGAGATGGTCGGCACATAAACTGGCTCCATGCAGGCTCCCTTATGGAAGCTTCTAAATTGGTCTCCCTAGTCAACTCGAGGACACACAAAACTCAGCGTCCTCAAGTGTTGGTGTCTGGGCTTTGACCCAACACCCTTTTGACAGCGTGGTTAGTTTATGTCTGGCATGATGCTCAAGTCAAGATATGCTGGCTGAGACCCGCTCACCAGATGACTTGTATTGGTGTGATGTGGAAACCCATTGCCTTTATGTGTAATGTATGCTCCATGCATGTGAGCAGGTGTGGTCAAGACCCGGACCCCGGTGACATGTTCCACGGTCATGAGGAGACCTTGTTCCTTTGTACCTCTTCTGTGATGTTTGGCACATGGGTGTGTATGTCTTGTATGGTAGAGACCCGGGCTCTTGGTGAGATACACCACCGTCACGAGGAGACCTGCTATTGTGGTTGGTGTTTATGATAGACAGTGAGTGTAGTCCCTCACTCGTCGTTGTGGTGATGGCTGTGTTAGCATGGGGGAGTGCTGGCTTGTGTGGCTTTCACCCATCACGAGCGACAATCGTGGTGATTATCCATAGACCCCGCACTGGTCATGTGGAGTAGTGGTACTGGAGAGCACGCCAACATGATCCCTGATGAGGATGCAGTTGGCGCCGGAGCACTGACAAGTGGTGGCTCCATCCAATAGTAGCTCCTAGACAGTTACCACCACATCCTATGTGCTTATCGGGTTGCTTTGCAGTTTCTCTACAGACGCTAGAGATTTCTCTGTGGACTGGCTCTTAAGCTCAATTTGCAGGTTTTGCATTGTCTGTCCACCGATCGATGCTGGACTTGTGCGTGTGACCAGTCGCAACGTCCACCTTCAGATTATGCATCTCTAGGTTGAGATGGTGTTGCGTTAAGATACTTGTGTGCGGAGTTACGGTCAAAGCATTGGTTTTAGGCCGGTTTATGACAAACTAACGCTGTCTCGTGCGTCACCCGCCGTGTGGCATGGCAGCCATTTATGCTGTGTGTTTGTCAACTGTCATCTCTCTCTGAAATTATACTCAATTTGAGCTTCCTAACACTTTGTATGTATCCCTACCCAGACCCTTGCAGTTTCATGCATGACTTGTGATTGTCATCACACAGTGACTCCGCAGTGACCCTTAGTTAAGTGGCAAGCGGTATGGAAGGTTGGAGGAAGTTTCTCATGGTATCAGAGCAAACAAGGCACAACTTATTACACTGTGCAGCAGAGCAGCAACAAAAGTAGTGAGTGGCAGCAGTGGTAGCTACCCATTGCAATAGCAACATCTATAGATCTTGGAAGGACCCACCACGACTATGTTGCAACGGATACAATGATGGCAGCCGCAAGCAACAGCAGCTGTAGATGTATTTGCAGCACAAGCATGTACAATAGTAGTGGTAGAGAGCTGCAACCAGCGTGAGAGAGCGGTGAGAAGGTATGGCAGCAGCAGCCGCACCAACAGCAGCAGTAGCAGCTGGCCACCGCTGCGGGCGCAGCATCGGCAGCCGTAGTTGTAGTAGCTGCGGTAGAAGCACTTGTAGCTGCACTAGGTGCATCAGCACTTGGAGTAGCCACATCAGTAGTAGGTACATCAACAAAAAGGAGCTATAGTGGCAAAAGCGACCATTGTAGTAGCAGAAGTCGTATCTGGAGCAGCTAGCAGTAGTACCAAATGCCATCGTAGTAGCAGGAGCGAACGTTAGTTGTAGAAGTAGCCGTAGGAGCGGAAGCAACCAAAGTAGTAGCAGTAATGGCTGCAGCAACATCGATGGCGGCTACCAGCTACAACAACAGCAGCTACGACAGTTACAATAGCAGTAGCTATGGGGAGCAATTACTACAGCAGCAGCGGCAGGCAGCAACAGCGGCGGCGAGCAGCTGCTGCCACGGCGACGGGCAACAGCAACAGTACCAGCAGCCAGCTGCAACAGTAATGGCGGCCAGCTATAGTAGCAGTGGCGGCGGGTAGCATTCGCACTTGTAGTAACAAAAACAGCCAACTGTAGCAGCACAGGCTGACTGCAGCAATCTCAGCAGCAGGCGCAACAGCAGCGGCGCCAACGAGTAGCTGTAGCTACAGCGGCGGCAAGCAGCAGCCACAACAATAGATGCAACGGCGCTTCGCTGCATACAGTGTAGTAGTGGCAGCAGTAGCACACGCAGGATCATGGATAGTAGCCGTAGTAGCAATTGAAGCTGGCCCCGTTGTCATTATAGTAGTAGGAAGTTGTCAAACAGCTTCTTGCTGCGATTGCTAGCCCCGAAGAGTGGGGAGGGGGGCCTTCAAGGAGCTCGCTGGTCGGTGAGCTTGCCGAGCAAGCTCGCTTGACAAGCAAACCCCTCGAGCGAGCTCGAGGAGTCGAGCAAGACAACAAAAAAAAACAAAGGAAGAGACAAGGGGGTCCTTGAGTGGGACATTTGAGAAAGGCCATGAGAAGGGGTACCCAACTCGCTCTGAGTGTTCTATGAACAAAAAAAAACAAAGAAAAAACCATAAATGGAAGGGGACAGGACAGGGGGAGGTCCTTGAGTGGGACACCCCAGAACAACCCCAAAAGGGGTGTCCAAGGAGGTGGCACCTTAGCAAAAATGGGGGAAAAGAGAGAGAGCAAGAGCAGTTGTGAGAGTCACAGCTATAGAAAAGGTGGCTTGAGACCACAGCCGTCGGCTGACGATGGCAAACAAAGTAGCTGTAGCAGTTGCAGCAGTAGCGACATGAGCAGCGCCAACGACTGTAGGAAGTGTGACGAGGACCACGGTCGTCGGCGTTGACGAAGGCCATGGGCAGCACCTGCAACAGCAGCATCACCAAAGGCAACTTGAGGTTGCAGATTGCATTTTCCATGCAATAGCAGCATAGCAATCGTGTAGCGATCCCACAATAGCATACCACAAGCGTTGTGGTGGCCATCCTCATGATGGTATCACAGCATCTCTAAGAGACTGTGCTTCGATCGCTCACTTCTCCGTGTGGCCTTGTGCTAGCCGGAGCAAGTCTCCTGTGCACTCACCCACGCTCAACTCTGAAGATTAACACACTGGCGTGGCAAGGAGCGCAGCCGGTGCAATGGTTGGTGCCGGCAATGCGTGTGTGGGAGGCGCCGAGTCCACTCTGGCAGTTGTTGCCGTGGCACACGCTTCGGGCAACTATCGGCTTTGCGTGTTACTACTGTGGCGATCCGCACCGTGGTTGGTGCCAGTGTCGCCAGCGCCCTATCGGGTGGCAACCGCTTTGGATTCGGTCCCACACTTTGTCTTCACCATCGGACTCAGAGACGTTGTTAGCCAATACCATGGAACCCCTTAGTGGAGCTATGGCAGAGTTTTACGACGAGCTCCAGGGTCTAAAGCGCATGGTTCAACAGCTCACAAACCATGTAGTCTCTGAGTAGGCTTGCCACCATGCTGTTACAGACACTCCCATCTCCCTCCTTGCCATCCTCACCTTCGACAGTGTTATCACCTGTCGGTCCCTTGCCACTTGACCTCAGCTCCACATCTGACGCCCTTCGCTCTGTCTTGGAGTCAGTCGGTGTCATCTTGACCTTGGACCCCGTCACTTTCTTAGCTGTCCCTTCTGTCGGCACCCCTCATGCAAGCACTTGTCCAGCGAGAAATTGGATGGCGCGACAGGCTAGACGTGCCCAACCAGCATTAATAGTGTTGACAGTAGTTACACCAAGAGTGACAGGCACTGCAAAGGAGCTGCTTCCATCGTACCCGATTGCGGGATCGGTATGTCACCTCCTTTCACCTTTTGCCGATGTGCCGGTGGTGGGGGGGATGGAGTTTCTGCATACGACTTCCTTAAAGCCAAAGACTGAGGCAGCACACGGAGGCTTACCACACACTCATTTGATGCATCATCTGGAGGGGACAGACTCTCTCGCTATGGTGGACGAAAGTTCATCCAAGGAGGAGTGGTCTGATGTTGAGTCAGCTTTAGAGATCAAGCTGGAGATTGTAGGCATTGTGGTGGAGGGAGTGGGAGAGGCAACAGAGGCCGTTGATACCCTGACGAAGGTCGGGACGATAGGAGTTGCTACGGTGGTGGTAGGAGTCGCAGCAGAGCCGTCTCCCTCGTCCTCGGTTGTGGGGTTGGTGTGCTACTCCCTCCTGATTTTCTCCAATCCTTCGGTCTGTAGGGGGTGGAGTACTTGCCGACGACCACAGGACAACACAAGATTGATGTACGGGATAGTGCTGGACGTGTGGGTCACCACTAGGAGGGGGCAGAGACCCCTTGTGAGGAGAACGAGTCGTACATGGGGGATTGGTCAGACACGGGGTCGGTGACAGACTTAGAGGCCCAGTGTGCTGCAGTATTTGCAGCAGCTATAGCACGAGCACAAGATGACCCCTATACAACGGCAGACGTCCGTGTGTGTGCGATATGTCAACGCACTTAATGAGCTTGCAGCAACCACGGTGGAGGACGCAGAGCAAGCTACGGACCTCCGGCTCATGGCTTCTTTGACTAGTGTTGTTGACACCATGGTGGTTCCAGCCGAGAACACAATGATGAGTAATGCCTGCACCGAGCGCCTAAGCTCTGTGATGGACGCTCAGGAGGCACCCGTGGCTAGAGCGGAGGCGCACATGCAAATTCTCATGGCCAAGCTCCAAGAGGCCAGTAGCCGCTGTTACACCATGGATGTTCGAGCACGAGGGGATGTCAAGTTTGTGGACGTACACAGGCATCTTGAGGGAGATGAGTGGTCTTTACAAGATGCACGTCCAAGACAGGCGGACCTCCAGCAGCAAGTGGATGATGGGCTGCGCACCAAGGGTGACGAGGAGCACCATGGCACTGAACGCGTCTCCGATGACCGCGATGACGCCGTAGATGCAGACATTTGACTACACATGCCGACGTCCGGCCAACAGCAGACATCCAAGCGACAGGTGTGCCACCAGCAGCAGGTGCCTTTGGAGCAACCGCTCCTATAACCACAGATGATTTACGTTGCGAATCATTGTCTTGCACCCACACCCTGTCAGCAGCTCATGGCCAGGTGGCATTTGAGTCGACGAAAAACATAGAGGACGTCGACTTGTGTGACGTGGAGGCTAAGCTCCACTCCATCCTATTGGATGAGACGGCAAGGTTGTAGGAGGTTGTGGCTCATGTCGATGCATACACGATCGAGGTCCACCGTCAGGTTCGTTACACGATTGACCGCCTACATGCCGCAGATGCAGCCAGCCAGTCCGCTGCCACGTTAGAGCTCATCGAGGTGCACACGCTCCTCGACGCTGCGGATACCGCTAGGCGACGAGGAGCTCAACAGTTGGAGGTCACACAGAACATGATGATTTTGGAGGAGGCCCTCAGTGTCACATCAACAGGAGACGACAGTAGTGACAACTACGACATTGATGACGACGACAGCGACGTCGTCGCTCTGGGGTAAGGCTCTGTGCGAGCACATCCCACCAGCATCGTCATCACCCTTGCTATTGTTGTGCAAGGGTATATCGCCATGGGGGAGTAGTGCTCCCTCCTCAGGGATTGTGTTGGGAGCAGCCATGAGCTTTGCTCGTGCTTTCAGCCTCTACATCCCAAGGGGAGTGTTGGTGTGTGGGCTTTGGCCTGACACCCTTATGAGGACAACGTGGTTAGTTTGTGTTTGACATGATGCTCCAGTCGAGGTTACGCTGGACGAGACCCGCTCACATGGTGACTTGTACCGGTGTGACGTGGTGACCCATTTCCTTTATGTGTTATGTATGCTCCATGCATGCAAGCAAGTGTGGTAGAGACCCGGACCCCGGAGACGTGTTCTAGGGTCATGAGGAGACCTTGTTGCTTTGTACCTCTTCTTTGATGTTTGGTACATGCGTGTGTATGTCTTGCACAGTCGAGATCCGGGCACTTGGTGAGTTACACCACTGTCACAAGGAGACCTTGTATTGTGATTCATGTTTACAATAGGCAGTGAGTATAGTTCCTCACTCGTCATTGTGGTGATGGCTATGTCAGCAAGGAGTGTTGGTTTGTGTGACTTCCACCCGTCACGAGCGATGACCGTGGTAATTTCTCGTGTACCTCACATTGGTGTTATGGAGCAGTAGTACTGGAGAGCACGATGACATGATCCCTAATGAGGATGTAGCTGGCACCGGAGCACTGACGAGTGGTGGCTCCATCCACCAGCAGCTGCCACGACATCCTAGGTGCTTACCAGGGTGCTTTGCAGTTTTTCCATACACGCTAGAGTTTTCTCGGTGGACTGGCGCTTGAGCTCGATTTGCATGTTTTGCATTATTTGTCTACCGATCGATGCCAGAATTGTGTGTGTGACCAGTCGTAGTATCCAGATAAAGGTTTTGCATCTCTAGGTTTAGACAGTGCTGCGTTTGGATACCTGTGTGCAGAGTTAATGCCAAAACAGTGGTTTTGGGCCGGTTTTATGACAAACTGACACTGTCGCGTGCGTCACCCGCCGTGCGGCGGGGCAGCTATGTATTCTGTGTGTTTGTCAGTTGTCATCTCTCTCTGTAATTGTCTTCAATTTGAGCTTCCTGAAAATTTGTACGTGTCCCTACCCAGACCCTTACAGTTTCGTGCATGACTTGTGACTGTCATCACACATTGACTCAACGGGGACGCTTAGTTAAATGGCAAACAGTTAGGAAGGTTCCAGGAAGTTTCTCATCAAGGACTGAGCTGTTGTTTATAAAAACAGCTCAGTTCTTCAGGACGCTAAATGTTGTCATAGGTAGTATGGACGACACCACTTTTAATGAAGAATTTATATGCTCACCCACAAGGTGAATGATGATTATCGACGGGGTCACATGTCACATTATGTGGCGAAATCACCATGGCCAGCAATGATTCTGCAAGGATCCCTGGTGTCTTCATAAAGAGAGAATCTTGAGGATCTCTAGGCAAGATCTCATATCCACTCCAGCCCACAATGAGATGTGCATTTGCAAAAGTTGAGTATGTTGTGTGGACTAGCCTAAAGCCGTTGTGCTTTGAGCATGACTTCCATGGCCACTTAACTTTGTGACATGCGAGCATTATATGTGCCATGGCTATGTACTGTTGTATGTTGTGTGTGCAACATGTCCTTGTGACTGGGATCAAATTTGGAAACTTGGTAGAGGGTTGAACAAATGATTAAGAGGAACCATGGTATTTACTTCAGTGTCTCGTGTCCTTACACACTGCCTTATGTAAGGATGGTTTTCTAGGGAAAACGCTGAAGTGTTATCTTCTGTTTAACATGTTCGTGTATTTGCATGGTAACACACATGTTCATTTACAAGTACACAACCAAACCTAGTTGTTTTTTGCTTTCATGTAAGAGGGGTCAAAGACTAAATCCAGCTTTGATGAATCAGAGAACATGCTGGATCCAACCGTGGAGTATGCAATGACATTCATTCCAATTCACCACATGGGCATCCCTTGTAACAGATCCATGCCATGCATAAATGTTTCATATCCATAACATGGGTGGTAAACCCAACGGGGCATATCAAACGCAAGCCAAGGCTCCTCCAAACTCATGGTTTCTTCTACTTGTATTTTCAACCAACCATGTAAGACACACCATGTCACATTCAAATAGTGAGGTCTACATGTGGCTCATGCTTGAGCCTTCTCAGTGGGAAAATGCATGAGGAAACACAAAATGTCAACCTACCATAAGTGTTAGAATCATGGTAGGTTGACATGCTGAAGCTGTTGAATGGTTTCCTCGTTCACATAACATGCAGTTTAAAAAAGCCACTGATACACAAGCAAGAATTCATCACACGAGTGCATCGAGTAATCCTTGATTTGCTTGCTACATGCTTATCAAGAAAAAAATGGGTTTCAATTAGAACCATTTTTTTATCAAACGATTGATTCAATAGTAAAATGGAGTTGTGTGTATCCCTTCTATCAAACATAGCAACAAATTATAGCATTAGCATGCATCACTTGTTTGGTACGGGCGCCATGAGTGACAACAATAGTCAAAATCCTAGAGGAAGTTTTGATAGCAGTTCCCCTACCCCACTTAGCGTGGGAGACGGAGCCAAACGTCGCTACCTAGAACCATTGGAATTGTTTTCCTGTCTTGATGGACATAGGAAATGTGACAATGCACCTTTGGGCTAGTATTCCACCCCTCTGAGTCAACCCCTGTAAGCTTAAAGAGTAGGAACCCAGTCCAAATCAACCCAGCCAAAATCCCTCATGTTATTACAACAATTGTGGCAGTTGTTTCTCCTGTATTTGCCAATTCTACTACTACTACTACTACTACTACTACTACTACTACTACTACTACTACTACTACTACTACTACTACTACTACTACTACTACTACTACTACTACTACTACTACTACTACTACTACTACAAGTGCTGCTACAGCTGTTGTTGTTATTGCTCCTACTATCACTATCGCTATTGGTGCTGCTATTACATGTGCCTTTGTTTTTTCTACTACTGTTGGTACAACGTTTGATGAAATCACAATCCTGAAACTGACATGGGTTGTTATCTTCGGCTACTGTTGACGTTAGTGTGTGTGAGGTGCGTTCACGTCAGCTGCAGCGTCTGACGGCTTCCTCCGGTCAATGGGGTCGTCGGTCGATTCTTTCTGGCCTTGCCAGCCTCTATGGCTCTCACTGGCCCGCAGCGGCCGTTGTTGGCCCTCGTTGGGCCTCAGGTGGTCTTGCCATCCTCACTGTAAGCCGTGCCTATAGTTGGTAGAACTGGTGCAAGGGAACAAAAGTGAGGACAAGAGGGAGAGAGTTGGAGAGAAGGAGATGCCATGGATTTGTAACAAGCTCACTTAGAGAACAAAAGAAGTGAGTAAGTGGTAATTGGGTGGAGAAAGGACCTAGGCCAGTGAGCAAGCCCAATCTCATTCATCACGGACGAGGTGTCGTTGCTGCCACCCTTGGGGTTGAGCTAGAACTCATCAAAACAAAACCGCAAGCGGCTGTTGCCGAAAACTTTGGTAGCATGATCCCCAGCAGGATCAGCAGCCTAGTAGCCTAAGCAACCACACCATGCGTGAGTGGTGCATGTAGTCAGCAATGGCCTTTGTCCTTTGGTTGTCATCGCGTAGAGTGATTCTGTGAATAAGAACGCGCAGCTCCTACAAAAGATGAAATAACCAGACGCTTTCACACGTGCCTAAGACAGGCACAACATACACCACTTCACTGTAGGTGCGAGCGATGTGGCCCTGCTTTCTGCTTTCCCATGTACCCCCAACCAAGAAGACGTAGCCTAATTGATTGCGTACATCAGTGTCATGCGCCCAATCATTATCGGTATAGCCATCGACAACTATGGAGGGCTCTGCTCGGCAGTATAACCCACCGTGCACTATCAAGAGTGTGTATCAGATGCCACGTAATGTATCCTGAAGATGATGGTGCTATGGACAGTGAGAGAACTGTGCCAGGTAGTTGAGTGAAAAAAAAACCATCAGCTCGCCTTGAAGTGACAAGGTACATCAAAAGGCCAATGAATCAAAGATAGTCAATGACATTGACTTCCCCTTCTAGATGAGTAAAATCAGGTGTTTTGAGAGGTTTCTGACCAACTGGGGTCATTAACGTGGTGGCCGGTGAAGTCACTGTAAGCAAGGGAGGAAAATGCTCACCAAGACTACGAATGAAAGCAGCCTGGTGAAAATGCAGTGTTCGATGAGGATGGTCCTTCTCGAGCTCCATACCAAGGAACACTCAAGGACGTCCAAGGTCCTTCATCTTGTAGACAGATTATAGCAGAGAAGTCACCAACTGCACCACAGAGGGACCTAGTTTGGCCATGAGCAGGTCAACAATATAGAAAAAGAACAATCATGAGAGGGGATGATGGAGGAAGAGTAAACAATGCCGGATCTACAATGTTGCATTGATGCCCATCCTTCTCAAGTGTGATAGTCATCCCCATGTTCCAACAACAAGGTGAGAGCTTTAGTCTACACAAGAATCATGTAAACGACAAACCTTTTTGGTGCCTGTGTCGGAAAAAGAAGGTGGTTGTACCAAGTAGATCTCCTCATCCAAAACACCATGCATGTGGGCGTTGTTCACATCCATCTGCTCAAACTCCCAGTCATGGTGTGCCACCATGGTGACGCACTTGCTTGTTGAGGCAGTTGCTTGTTCTGTAATGCATTTGCTTGTTCTGTATATTGCCCCATTAGTCGGCAAGCCTCAAGGCAGTAAACTCATAGAGTGCACCAATGCCAGGAGGTGCATAAGGAGTGAAAAGCTCAGATGTGAACTGCTCAAGCTCAGAATGAGGAACACGTCCCAATACACTCTAGTGGTTCTTTGGAGGGGGGGGAAGAGTGTATTGGGACGTGTACGTGGTGGGAATGACCAAATGTACGCACATGTATGAGAGCGTGTAAAGGTTCTTTGTAAGTGCTCTAGATCCAGGACAACTGTGTTCATGAGTTGACTCCCCCATGATACACATCTCCATTCATTTGCCCAATACACTTCTGGCCTGCCGGNACTACTACTACTACTACAAGTGCTGCTACAGCTGTTGTTGTTATTGCTCCTACTATCACTATCGCTATTGGTGCTGCTATTACATGTGCCTTTGTTTTTTCTACTACTGTTGGTACAACGTTTGATGAAATCACAATCCTGAAACTGACATGGGTTGTTATCTTCGGCTACTGTTGACGTTAGTGTGTGTGAGGTGCGTTCACGTCAGCTGCAGCGTCTGACGGCTTCCTCCGGTCAATGGGGTCGTCGGTCGATTCTTTAACCCACCATGCACTATCAAGAGTGTGTATCAGATGCCACGTAATGTATCCTGAAGATGATGGTGCTATGGACAGTGAGAGAACTGTGCCAGGTAGTTGAGTGAAAAAAAAACCATCAGCTCGCCTTGAAGTGGCAAGGTACATCAAAAGGCCAATGAATCAAAGATAGTCAATGACATTGACTTCCCCTTCTAGATGAGTAAAATCAGGTGTTTTGAGAAGTTTCTGACCAACTGGGGTCATTAACGTGGTGGCCGGTGAAGTCACTGTAAGCAAGGGAGGAAAATGCTCACCAAGACTACGAATAAAAGCAGCCTGGTGAAAATGCAGTGTTCGATGAGGATGGTCCTTCTCGAGCTCCATACCAAGGAACACTCAAGGACGTCCAAGGTCCTTCATCTTGTAGACAGATTATAGCAGAGAAGTCACCGACTGCACCACAGAGGGACCTAGTTTGGCCATGAGCAGGTCAACAATATAGAAAAAGAACAATCATGAGAGGGGATGATGGAGGACAAGTAAACAATGCCGGATCTACAATGTTGCATTGATGCCCATCCTTCTCAAGTGTGATAGTCATCCCCATGTTCCAACAACAAGGTGAGAGCTTTAGTCTACACAAGAATCATGTAAACGACAAACCTTTTTGGTGCCTGTGTCGGAAAAAGAAGGTGGTTGTACCAAGTAGATCTCCTCATCCAAAACACCATGCATGTGGGCGTTGTTCACATCCATCTGCTCAAACTCCCAGTCATGGTGTGCCACCATGGTGACGCACTTGCTTGTTGAGGCAGTTGCTTGTTCTGTAATGCATTTGCTTGTTCTGTATATTGCCCCATTAGTCGGCAAGCCGCAAGGCAGTAAACTCATAGAGTGCACCAATGCCAGGAGGTGCATAAGGAGTGAAAAGCTCAGATGTGAACTGCTCAAGCTCAGAATGAGGAACACGTCCCAATACACTCTAGTGGTTCATTGGAGGGGGGGGGAAGAGTGTATTGGGACATGTACGTGGTGGGAATGACCAAATGTACGCACATGTATGAGAGCGTGTAAAGGTTCTTTGTAAGTGCTCTAGATCCAGGACAACTGTGTTTATGAGTTGACTCCCTCATGATACACATCTCCATTCATTTGCCCAATACACTTCTGGCCTGCCGGGAGGGGGGGGGGGGGGGGGGGGGNTCCCCCCCCCCCCCCCCCCCCCCCCCCCCCCCCAAACATCCAAAGTGTATTGGGCGATTGTATTGTATAGTGAACCACACAAAGTATGGGAGTTGCGAAAAAAATTGTACACTGGTGAACAAAGTTGATTGCATCGGCAATGTGGGTACCCCGTAGACGTGCCTTCATAAAAGAATGAAACCGTTTGGAATCGACCAGGTTATGGAACCAGCCTCCCCCGCTCCCCCCTTATGCCCAATTGTATGTGGGCGGTGAATTGGGGCGTGTATCTAGTCGACAGTGTAAGAAAATCATCGTTGTAAATTCTGGTTCGTCGACATTTCTTTTGGCTCAATACATGCATGAAACTCCATGATCGGCCCTTGTCTACACTGTCCGATACATCCACCCAATGCATTTTTGCATTTGGGGGGGG